>OY294050.1:30704000-30769653 GCA_958510825.1 Brachypterus glaber
GAACTGTAGCTTATTTATGAGCCACTTTCGGACCTATGTTTCTGAGATTTTTTTTTATATTTTTCATAAGAATCACCCTGTAAAATATGCACCACATTTCTAAACCACCTAGTATATCTTTAACCTTTATTACTATTCAATAAAATGAGTTTCTGATTCATTTCAAACAAAAAAAGGATCTTCTTTCATGGTCTTCTCTGTTCCGATTTTTCTTTCTTGGTACGCACATATTTGCATGCAACATAATGTTGCCAACATTGTATCTGAAAATAGTACGAGGACACTCATAAAAATAACCATAAATGATAATGGCCAATGTGGTTAAAATGCATATTGAATTACCCGTGGACACTAAACATTCCACAGAACCTCGATTTTCTTAGTGAGAACCAAGAACCAAAGTCCAGCTGTCCAACTCTCTTGCACGAAAAAAATCATCCATAAAGCTTTTTTTAGGAAATTGCCTTCTTTTGTCTGTCTGTCCACCTGGAACTTATACTGTACTTAAAAAAAAAATGTTAGAATGATGACTAGCCCAACAACATTATCTTACAAATTCAACCTTTTATATCTTCGTTATTCCTAGATGATCTAGGAGTAATATTATGATCGATCTAGACTAGATCGATTATAATAATATTATTTTTCATATTTTATAACTGAACACACTAGTTAGAAGTGATCTATTTTTTACAGTAAAAAAATTAGTTCATTGTTGTACGCCGTAAAAAAAAGTTAGTTAGCAAAACCACCACAGGCGGCAGTACTCGTTGACTTTGATGACAGCCATACTTCAAACTTGTTTGTTTATTATGTAAACAGGTGGTTGACTCGAGATTCTGTGCAAAAACCTTGTGTGAAATTGACTAAAAATTATTGAAGAAGAATATATGGTTTATACACCTACAAATCTCTCCGAAATTGCAAATGCTTCATTAGACTAAGGTGGCATAAAAAAAGTGAATTTGAGATAGTCTTTTAGTATCAATTATTTAAAATTGAAAGCGCAACCACGATAACGTTCCCATTGAATCTGGAATCCGGAAGTCCTTATTAAAACAGTTCTGAAGACTAGATTAGATAATGGTGCTTTATTTTTAATCGATCTAGACTAGATCAATTATAATAATAATATTTTTTTTGCACGACCAAGACTAAAACCTAATTTGACGCTTTCATTTTCGGGACTAAACTTGCCGTTTTTCTCCCTAGGGAATAAAAATCACGGCAACCTTGATAACATTAAAATATTATACCTACTATGTGCTTTGCTGGTTCAAAAATTAGGTTTGGTGATGTTTTGTAATAAATTAGCGATTCAAACCAATTTATTTGATTTTAACAAAGAAAACCTTTAAAAATAACATTGTTCTAACAATTTATACATAACTTAAAATTTATCATCTTCGTCTATTTTTTTTTGACGTTTGTGTCAACCGTATTAAAAAACAATTGAAATCGCGATAGCCATGAAAGTGACTTTTCGCAATTTACAGGCATCTTGATTAAATTACGAAAATAAAACAACCGATTTTAGACGCGTGGTTTTTAATTTTAATTTTATTTACCTACCTAAATTATGTTTGGTCCTGCAAAAAATAGTGTATATACCTCAGGACTAAACTTGGCTGTTTTAGTCCCTTGCATTTCTGTTTCCCTCGCTCGCTACGCTCGCTCAGGAAACACTAATGCAGCGGGACTAAAACAGCCAGTTTAGTCCCTTGGTATATAAATAACTATTTTATTTTATTTATTTTAATTCATAAAAAAAGTGAATTTGAGATAGTCTTTTAGTATCAACGTTCCCATTGAATCCGGAATCCGGAAGTCCTTATTAAAACACTTCTAAAGACTTTAGATTAGATAATGGTGCTTTATTTTTAATTTAAAGGTTAGTTGTTGGAAACAAAGCATAGTATGACGCAAATCTGGTCCAGTGATTTTTTACATTATAAACTTACTTAACTTAAAGGCCTTTATAGCAACGAACTAATAACTCTTCTCTCTAGAATAGGCATTTCATTTGTAAAAACTGACACAAACGTAGCAAAATTATACATTTGTCTGTCTTACTCGCACAGCTTTGTTCTAACAGAGACAACAATAGCAGTTACTGGTAACTGTTATTGTTCAGGCCTGAATATACCTACTATTTGTTTACAAATAAACCGAGATGTTGGCGATACTTTATATTAACGGTATGCGTGTTCTAGAGAGAAGAGTTGTTAGTTCGTTGCTTTATAGACACAGCAACTGGACTATGTGAGAACAATGCCAGTTTGGAATAGTGGTAACTGTTATTGTTCAGGCCTGAATATACCTACTATTTGTTTACAAATAAACCGAGATGTTGGCGATACTTTATATTAACGGTATGCGTGTTCTAGAGAGAAGTGTTGTTAGTTCGTTGCTTTATAGACACAGCAACTGGACTATGTGAGAACAATGCCAGTTTGGAATAGTGTTCGTGTTTTTTCCCTTTTCAAAAAAAAACTCAACTGCGGGAATCCCTAGTTTATTGGGCACGATTTTAGAAACACGTCGATCCGATAAATTTATAATGGAAAGTATAAATTACTCCGTTTTTTTCAAATTTTCAAATGAAATATTTAATTGCTAAACAGATTTATCGGACATCCTTTGCTGCAATTTCAAAGTTTTATTAACTTTCTTTATTCTCAATCGAATAACGCCTTATATATAATATAATAATCGAATTGTGAAGATAAAATTTAATAATATTGATTTAAGCAGAATACATAGTTATAAATATTTAGGACTTACCATAGATGAAAATTTATCTTGGGAAAACCATGCTAACTTAGTCGTCAAACGGTTAGTTCCACTTATAGTAGCCTTAAATCGATGCTCAAGTTTACTAAACACCAAAACCAAAAAAATCATTTATCAGTCTTATTGAAACAAACTTGAGATATCTACTACCTTGTTGGGGAAATGCATCTGAAATGGTCTTAAAAAGGATACAAACCATACAAAATAAAGCGATCAAAGCTATCTATAGATACAACTACCTCACAGCAACTGATACTATTTTCCTGGAAACAAAACTACTCAATTTCGAAAAATTAAAACAATTAGAACTCGTAAACCTAATTCATGGTATAATTAATGAAAAGAACAAATCCAACCAACAACTAACAACGATATCCAGTATTCACCAATATCAAACCAGAACACATGAACATCCAATGCGCAAAACGAACAAAACACAATGCTCATCAATTTATGCAGGAACTGTACAATACAATAATATACCAAATGATGTTAAAAGTATAAAAAATGGACTTAGATTTAAAAAGAAACTAAAAATTTACCTTCAAAATATTTAATTAATTTAAGTATTTATACTAGTTAAAAAATATTTTTTGTTATCTTCTTTTTTTTTATAAAAATTTAAATATGTTATTATAAGTTAGGCCTTGTCACCAGTTTCATAACTGTATTTGAGGTCATGTATAAATAAATAAATAAATAAAAATAATAATAGACGTTTCATGTAAGGTTTTCGTTTCGTACTTTTGGTCTTAGTTTAGTTTAGTTTAGTTTAGATGTTTAATTTAGATAATGTAGCCCCAGACCTACATTGGGCGCCAAGTTGTAACGAAACCATTTTTATTGGTTAATTAGTGTTTTGCTGTCTTCTTAATTTAAACTGTAATTTTAAAGTTTATATAAATAACCATTTTACGTTTTATATTTCATTTTTTTTATATTTTTGGAACTTTAAGGTTTACAAATCAGTAACAGGCAATTTGAACAACATATGATATATTTCATATTTTTATGCTGCAAAATAACATCAAGGCCCTGCCGGGGCCAAACATGCTAAATTCCAAGATTGTACATTAGATTTCACAACTAAAATTTATTATTATTAATAATATAATATTAATTATACAATATATTAATAATACAGATAAACAAATTTATCGGAGATCCTTTGCTGCAATTTTAAAGTTTTATTAACTTCCTTTATTCTCAATCGAATAACGCCTTAACAAAATAATCGAATTGTTGAAATTAGACGTTTCATGTAAGTCGTTTCGTACTTTTGGTCTTAGTTTAGTTTAGTTTAGTTTAGATATGTAATTTAGATAATATAGTTCCAGACCTACGTTGGGCGCCAAGTTGTAACGAAACCATTTTTATTGGTTAATTAGTGTTTTGCTGTCTTCTTAATTTTAACTGTAATTTTAAAGTTTAAATAAATAACCATTTAACGTTTTATATTTCAGTTTTTTATATGTTAACCTTAAGGTTTACAAATTAGTAACAGGCAACATATGATATATTTCATATTTTTATGCTGCAAAATTACAGCAGGATCCTGCCGGGGCCAAACATGATAAATTCCAAGATTGTACATTAGATTTCACAACTAAAATTTATTATTATTAATAATATATTAATTATATGATATATTAATAATATTAATCACTGTTTTATTACACCTAATTGCCCACTAATTGAACATAATAACATACTTTTAAACATTATATTAGGATTTGTTTTACATTGTAGATTCCAAAGATTATTAACATAACAACTTTATTAATTTTCAGCTTTTTAGTTTAAGATAAGACCTTTTCATTAAGACCGGTCCATAAATATATATTTTTTTAATTTGATTTTATAGGGATATTTCTTGAGAGAAAAATAATCTCTACTTGAACCTGGGACACCCTATATTTAACAAGGATAGGTATGAAATGGCGTGGCACTAGAACGTGATAACCGCATAACGGTTCGTTACTTTTAGGCCAGTCGAGTTATAAAAAACAAATGAACAAATGGCAGAAAATGAATCTCTTAAGGCTGAGAATGTCATATTCGGGTTTCTCCCTAATAACTCCTAAATAGTTAACAAATAAATTAATAAGTACAAAATGAAACGCAATTTAAATATCAACATAACTTGAAGTTATTTCATATTACTTTCAGATCTTCAAAGAGAAATGGAAAGAGTTAATGTTTTAATTTAATTAACTGTTTTAGATATCAGATAAAATTATTTATAAATTCAAAATTATTATTGGTATATTGGGGTCCCCAATTTGGGGAGCAGATGGCCAAAATGGAATATAATAGACTAGCTAACTGCGGAAATTAAGAGAAGGTGGACGCGAGTTTATAAAGATTAAATTCTTGTACTTTTAAAAACACGTAAATGTTATAGCAAAATTAATGGAGAGCCCCTAGCACAAGCCAACAGCTTATTTGGGCTCTCCATGACTATGTAACAAAATCTTTAAATAAATAAATAATTTTAATTGGCCTATTTTGAAATTACTCGCCTTACTGCAGACATGGGGGCGTACAAACACCTGTTTTTGTTCTTTTTATAGAAATAATTATTTATGAAATTCGCCCGGTAATCTGTTCAAGAAACAACAGACTGCACTTCCTATATAGATTTGGTTTAACAATACAAAATAGATATAGCATAACCCTGGTAGAAAAGTACACAAATCTAACTTAACATAGTCTCAAACGTTATACAAAAACGTTATAAAATATATAAATCTAACCTAAAAAACTAACGTTTGACAAAAACGTTAAAAAATACATAAATCTAACGTTAGTTTCCCAACTAAATTCTAACCTTTTTCTAACCTTATTCTAACTTTAAACATTTTTTAAATTTCCATTATTAATACGTAATCTACAGTAAAAAATACTCATTTCAGACAGCTATGTGCCTAGGTTTGATAATTATTTATTATTTCTATAATGTTTAAAAGAATATCCCCCAAAAGTCAAAATTATAGTAAGTCTGGCAATGCTGTATTAGAATTGAAAAAATATTTTAATATTCTCAATGTATAAATAAATATTAACTAACTATAAAGTTTTTCTAAGAGGTAAACGTATTTACCGAAGTATAACAGCATTAATAACGAACAATATTTGGGGCCACCTAAAAAGATGGCTATTTTATAAATAAATGTAACGAAATTATGTTTAAAAATATTATGATTGCTAAAATACATTAAGTTTATTTATATGAATACATTTGTCTCCAGCTGCCATTTTATCATGCAGGTAGAAATTTCCTAGTTGGCCATGCCTCCTCCAAAAGTTAGAAATTAAACGTACTTATAACGTATTTCTAACTTAAAAATTTAACGTTAGATTAACGTTTGTAACTAACGTTTGATTCTAACGTTAAAAAGCGGGACATTTGCACATATTTTATAAAGTACTTTTATACAGTTTTCTAACGTTAGAAAAACGTTATTCTAACGTTAATTTTTTTCTAGGGAAGTTATTTATAAAAATCTCAGGAGTGTAATTGAACATTTAGGGAAAAATAATATTAAAGAGAATTTCCAGGTTCGGACTCTTCTAAGGGATTCTTGAATGTAGTCTCCCGTACTATGAGGAGTTTACTATATATATAGATTTTCTGCTATATTTTTTTCTAAGAACTACTAAAGAAACCCTTAACCAAGTTAAGTTAACTTACCCTTAACCCTTGCCTATGGGCTTCGCTTCCTACTTCAACATATGACACAAAAAATCCGGTACCATGTTCCCGGCCACCCCTGACACTAAACCCTAAATTGGGCCCGTGTTTGCACGTCAAATTTGGCGGTGGCAACGTCAGATTTGTCGGTCTAACCAATCGGATCGTTCGTATTCGGTTGTTTCGGCTTCCGCAGCTCTCCGAGATGGTTTCAGAGCTCATTGTGGACGAAGCGTACTTGATTTGGGTCTGCTGGTTTTGTGGATGGCCCATTGGTAGACCATATTCCATGGCTAACATGGTATGGGTGGATCTAGAAGAAAAAATAATAAATTAGGGTGATTTCACGGGACCTAACCCCCCCTGCTATCTTAAATTTGTTTAATTTTTTAATAATTTATTTATTACAATATTGGAATGGGGCTTTAAAATCAATAAATAAGAGCGGTTAGTCAATTATTGTCATGTTAAGAAATTTTATTTTTTACTGCATTCAAGTTTATTTTTGTGGCTTGGTTCTTAAAGGGCGGATGTCACTTTGTTAATAGCAACGTTTTCAACCTGTAAAAAAGTGCTGGTTAATTCTTATACCTACCTTATAAGATCTTATAAGATTACATACGACCAATAAGAACTTAAAAGAACATAAATTAGGATTTAATAAGATTTATTAAGAAAATTTTCACAAAAGAAAATTCTTGTAGATTCCTGTAAGATTAAATACGAAAATATATTTAACTTCTAATGGGTAGGTTTTAATAAGAAAATACTATTTAGAATGTGAATGATTTATTAAGCAAACTGGTTTGAACTTAATTTCAGAGTTTTAAGGCGAAAATTTAGAATGTAAAAGATTTAATGAGAAAATTCAGGTTTAAAAAGAAAATTCTAACGCAGTCCCAAAAAGATTTAAATAGCAGATTCATATTGACTTAATTACAGTTTCAAAGCGAAAATTCCTATGCTATAGGTTTGGACGCCACATGTTATTTCCTACCACTAACAAAACTTAATAAATGGATAAAGTCGCTTTCTTGGAATACTGTCGTTATAACTCACTAGTCAGCTAGTTCGATACACATTATCGGATTGGTATGGATCAAGATATCTGGAGACGTATTCTTGAATTTCGGGGAGTAGAACGATTGGTAGAACAACGCTTAGAATATGACGCATGGTTTTGAAATCAATAGGGTACGATCACAACCTAAGACTCGTTCTATCAGTCGTTCCCCGCTTTTCAAGAATAAGTCTCCTGGAGGCTTCCGGTTTCCTCACTTCTGGTGTCCTCAAATTGTTGAAAATGGATTTATATAGGGGTGTATGTCTAGGGGGATCGATTTTTTCTATATTTTCTCTTCTTTTCGAGTTTTCGAGATACAACCAAAAATGTGTGTGTGTGTGTGTTTAAAACCATTGATCCATTGTAGAAACAGGTTCATTCTTATAAAAACCTGCTTCATTGGTAAGAAATTTCGTTCAAAATCTTATTAAAACTTCTTAAGATTAAATACGAACATTTTAATAAGAATTAACCAGAATTTTTTTACAGGGCAAGTCAACTCGATGTAATATTTTGAAAACGATGCTATTGACAAAGTGACATCCGCCCTTTAAGAACTAAGCCACAGATTTGTAATCACGTGAAACTTTACTATATTAACAATAATAGTTATTTATGGTACTAGTGGGTAAAGTAAGATATTGCCCATGAGAAAATTAACCTGCAAGCCGTCAGCCAAGCAGGTTAATTTTCAAGAGGGCAATATCGGTTTACCCATGAGTGCCATACAAGGTTTTATCCAATAAATAGCTTAGGAATTCATATTTTTATTAAAAATTTTAATGGAATTTACAAGAAAATAATTTGACGTGACAGTTGAGTGGGTAAAATAAATAATTATCCACTCAACAAAGTAAAAGCCACGCGGGAGTTATTATTGAGTTTATCTATTTAAAATAAAGCTGGTAATTGTCTTATTATCTGTATGTATTGGATAAACATATATTTTCTCCAATTAGCAAAACTTCACAAACTGCAGGAGTTTCACAAAAAAATATTATTGCTTTTTAAAAAGGTTGTATAATGACAATATTAGAAACCCACACTGCAAAAAATAGTATAAAATTTGGCTTAAATTTTAACGTAATATTACCATAGTAATCATTATAGAAAACTTTTAAAATAGTGTAAAAATAAAGTATTTATAATGTAATAATTTTCATATATAATATTCGAATTATCAGGAAAAATTCAGTTTTCATTCAAATTTGCTGTCAAAGGAAATAATTACTACAGGCGCGACGCACACGGGTAAGAAATTAAAAAAAAAAACGCAAAAAAATCATGAAGCCTTGAAAGTTGTATATTTATAAACCTTATAGTGTCCTCTAAATGATGTATATACATTTTTTTGAAAATGTTTGCTTAAAAAATTAAATTTAAGTGGCACATTGCATATACAATATCTTACACTTAATTTTTTTAGGGCTGTATTTTTAAATTTTAAAATATAGTACAAATATGGGGTATTAAATCATAAAAAGGTATTATCTCCATGTCCGAACGCGTCATGTCGCGTCCGGACGCGTCAGGTTAAAAAAAATTAAATTTTTGGAAAAAAATCAGATTTGATTTCTTTTATATATTTTTAGATTTAAAACAATGAAATGAACCTAAACAATTTGAGGTTGGAAAAAAAACTTTTTCGGTCAATTATGTAATTTTTTATACTGAATTTGAATCTGAATAAAAAACGCCCCCATTCCATTTAAAATTTTTAAGTTAATCCCTCTCCCGCCTAAGGGTGTGAATGAAAAAAAAATCTCCTTTGATAAAAAGGCGTCCCCTTGATATTGAAGCTTAGTACGAAATTTCAAAAACCTATTATACGGTTTCTGAGATATCGACTTTTAACCTTTTAAATGGCCCACCCGGTATGCAGGGTGCCACTTAAATTTAATTTTTTACGCAAGGCCGCAAAAATTTTCAAAAAAATATATTCAAATCATTTAGAGGACACTATAAGTTTTTCAATATTCAACATTCGACGCTTCATGATTTTTTTCCGTTTTATTTTTTTTTATATTTTTTACCTGTGTGCGACGCCCCGGTCGTAATTATTTCCAGACAGCAAATTTTCATGAAAACAGTGAATTTTTCCCGCATTATTCTTAGCCTCTTGTGTATTTCAGAAGATTATTTCTTAACGATTTACAATATGTCAAACCAACTTTTATATTTTTTCATCGTAAAATGATATAAATTGTTTTATTAATTATCTTAATATTTTTACATTAGGCACATTCTTTGATTTGGTTAATTTAATACCATTCTCAATTGCTAAACTAAAACCTTTTGTGTCCATTTTTAAATTGCAAATTATGGTTCTATTAATAGTTTGGTCACTTACTGCAGTACTTACTAGCGCGGTACTGCGCTAGGCTTGCAAGCATGTTCATAAAAGTCAACCTATAAAAACTGTCATTTCATTTTTATAAAAAGAATATTTTGAGGTATTTTTTTGGTATATAATAAAGTAATAACAATAATTATTAATAGTAATATATTCATATTTAATTGTTCTTTTCGATATGACTGATATACTGGCAACGCCATCTATGCCACAGAGGACGCACTAACAAGTTTAAGAAGGGGATGACAATATTAGGAACATGGAAATAATTGGCTCACCCACCTTAATATTTATTATAATTTAAATAAAATAATTCAATAACGCATACCTTATATTTAATGAAATATTTTCACTATTTTAATTGAGTATTGTTCAAAATGATCCATAACAAAATAATATAGTACCTAGATGCAATTTTAAATGTCGCATAAAAAACAATAGAAGAACAATATATAATAGCGATCTAGTAAATATTTCTCTATTAAGTGAAATTCTCTACAATAGTAATTGGACTATTGTGGCAAATAGATATAATCGAAAGTAAAATAATTAAAAATAAATTAATTCAATATTATAATGGATGCTTTACCCAGTCATTAGGGAACGTTCAAGTATTACGTAACGCAAATTTTGATCATTTTGGACTCCCCCCCTGTAACGCTATTTTCCTATATCATTAACATGGGAGTAACACTCCAAAAAAAAAAGCAGAAGTGTTCTCCGATTACTCCCTATTAATTTTGAAACTCCTGTTGATTGCATGTAAACTTGCGTATGCATAAAAATATAAAACATTTTTTATTAAACAATATTGTATAAATAAAATATGACTTAAAGCTAATCCTCTTCTAGCACTTGTTTTAGTAAATTCTTTAATTCTTGAACCTCTAACTTAAGCTGTTCGTATTCTGATTGTGCTGAAGTAACTGTGTCCTTTTCTCTGAAGTATCTTTGCACCAAAGTCGACATAAGCGAGGAGTATTCTAATTTGCTTCGACTTACGCTAATGTACGATTGTTTATCCAATCTGGTGTCTTCGCCTCCAATATTCTTTATATCAGGCTCTCCTCCTTTTCCTCCTAAAAACTCCATAAAAAAAGCCAGTCCATTTGGAGTTGGTATCAGATTTAGTGGGGAAGGGAAACTGGTTTGCATCATATATTCCAAATAAAAGTCAGTCTTTCCAAAAGTCCATTCTATGTCCAGGTTATCAGTAACTCTTTGAAATGTACTAGACATAGTAGCGATGAGCATGTTTAGAATCATTACAACAGTTAGCACCTCGAAGAGTGCAAACAGTATGTAACCTACAAGTTCAGTAAATGTATGTTTATTAATTATAGTCGTTTTTTCAGTTTCTCCTGGTAGATTTTCAATGATAACATCTGCAGATTCTAACGGTGACATGGTAAGTAGCGCCCAAAAAAATGTTTTTAACGTGGAAACTATATCAACAAAGCTGGATACTTGACTCGTTTTTATTCCATTTGAATCTACTTGAACCATTCCGTCATAGTATTGGTAATATCGACATAGTCCAGCACTAAATGATACTATGATTATGATAAATATTGTTATGTACTTAGCCATATCAGCGCACATTTTACCCAAAGATATTTGTAAAGGTCCAAGATAATAATTTAACCGGCAAAAAAACAGCAGTCTAAAAAACGCCATGATCACAGCAATTGCAAATGTCGCTTCAGATATTAACAAAGGATCTAAATGATGCCAATATTTTCTTTCTAAGTTTATTTGATCATTGTTAACAGCATCATAGTATGACGCCAACCAAAACAAGAACGTTAACAGGAACATTGCGTTATTTAGAACGGCATGCCAATTCCACAAGAACGAAAAATACCTTCTTGGCCCTTGAAACAGGCACATTCTGATACAACTCCATACGTTTCCTATCACGAACACGATGATAACGGGTTCCAGTCCTGAGTTAGGCGGTTTACGTTTTTGATTCGTTTTCTGTATATTAGACTCCATGAAAACGAGCACAAGAAACAATACATAACCAGCTATGTGACTGATCATTTTATTTAAAGGTGCGCTCCAATGTTTTACAAGCTGATGACTTGGAGTGACTATACTCATAACAACGATTATAGGCAGCAATGTAAGGCGATAAAATGGATATAAGGCTTTAACTATTGTTGGTTGTAGCTTCCAGTCGTACCAACCGCCCTCCCAAGCTTGCTCTACTATCTGCTGAGTGTTTGGGTGAGCGACAAAACCTTTTTGTTTGTAATCCAGCGCCATAATCAGTCTGGGGAACTTGAATTTTCCCCGTCCCTCCAATCCGTTTGTTTGATTTAATACGACTTCCATTTCTGTTGTGCTTCTGCAGCAAGCAATAAGGTCGACAGCAAAATTGCTTATATCGTTCGCTAGTTCTGCATATGCAGTACGGAATTCCGCTACTATCATAGAACATTCTCTGAGTTCTTTGCAGAGATGAAATGCGGCTAGAATCGGATCGTGTGTCGAATGACAGATGTAAGCAGGGTTCGATACGGCTCGATAGAGATTCAATCTCATCGTTTCTGCGTGCAGAAGATCATCCCTTTCCAACTGAAGAATACAATCCGGACAACGACAGTTCGGATGGTGTGGTTTTGAAATAGTGTGTCCTCTTTGAATCAGCAACTCTATGATCTCATAATGGCCGCACTGAGCGGCTAAAACCAAAGGGGTTACGTGATCAGGGAAGTCGGAGCTATGAGTAACTCCAACAAATTCCAGACTGGGAGCAATTAATTTCTGCTTTTCCAATAGCATCTCCAGGATTTTGGTTTGGTTATCCCGCACAGCATGTAAAACGGTATCTCCGAGATCAATATCCGCTTGCTCTAAAAGAAATTCCACCATTTGTTCTGAATGGGACTGAACTGCTACAAGTAACGCAGAAACTCCTTGAAAGTTCACGCAGTTTATGTTAAAATCCGCGTTTTCCAAAAGGAAATCTTGAACTTTTACTACATCTCCTCCTGCGACTAGTTCAAAGAACACCTTTTCATTATCCTGCAGGTGAGGCAAGATGATACTTGGTCTGGGTACCAAAAATTCATCATCTTCGTTCAGTCTTTGATATGGTCGATGTGGGACATTTAATTTATTAGGCGAGAGTTGTGATCTTATAGAAGGTCTCTTTTCTTGGTTTTCGTTAGGATCCATTTTGAATTAATTAAAATGTAGAAACTGGTATAATATTTTTTTAAAGTTTACTTGTTTGTCATTTCAATGAAATTGTATCACTCATCTGCCAATTTGACGTAAAGCTTTGGTACCAAGAATTTACAGAAAAGTCATCTATTAGACACCCTGTAATTACTAGTAACAGTCTAAGAGCTGGTGACCATTTTTATTTCATTATTTGCTCCCAGCTGTATTTTAAATATGTCTTAAGTACATTCAAATTAAGCTACTTGCAAATCGCCAGGTCCTGGATCGGGAAATTCTCATTTCTTTAAAAAATTAAGTATCACATATTTTAAAGGCAATTTTTAAAGACTGTTTTCACCCCTTGGCCCCACAATTATGGTATATAACTATGAAAATAGCTTAATCTGAATGTATTACATGAATTGTATGTGACTCGTCAAGTTAAAAATACATTTTTTGGTAGCTCATTGTCATAGCTTTTGGAGCTTCTAGCACCCAAAGCAACCGGATCCGGAGTCTAGCAATTTGAAAATAGCTTAATTTGAATGTACTTTAAGACATATATAAAATATAGCCGGGAGCAAATAATGAAATAAAAATGGTCACCAGTTCTCCGACTATAATGGTCTGCTAAAATTTTAAATGTGCCATACTCCGTGAGGATTACGGGTTATAGGGCTCATTATAGTATAATGGACCTCACCTATAAACACGTGTTGTTTAGTGAAAGATGTTTACTAATCAATTTATTTAGTTTTAATATTTTTAGATTAAAAAGTACAACCTAGATTTTAAAAGTTATTCTGCATGCAGGGGCGGACTGTACAGGCTGTTGTACCTACATTATACTATTATAGTATTTACTTTCAAGTACAAATTTTGTATATGAATGTAAGAAGATAGATCCAGGGACAAACATTATTCAGATCTGCAGAAAAAGAGCTAAGAGCTTTTTTTCTGACAACTGCAACCATAGTTGCACCAATATGTGCGTTTACTGTCCGCTCCTGATTGCGTACCAATACAAAAACAAAGAAGAAACGACGAATGAAATTCCATGTTACTTTCACAGACGACCGAGTGTCTGCCGAGAATATAAAGAATATTAAATTAATATGACCGATGATTCGCGCTTCTTAGACCAATTTTAAGACACGCAGGTGTGTCACTGATTTATACTCCGTGGTATTTTTACACTCTACGCAACTAGAAGAATATTAGCTTTATTTAGAGGCTCTAAATTG
Organism: Brachypterus glaber; assembly: GCA_958510825.1. Lineage (NCBI taxonomy): Eukaryota > Metazoa > Arthropoda > Insecta > Coleoptera > Kateretidae > Brachypterus > Brachypterus glaber. The sequence goes on from OY294050.1 coordinate 30,718,322, forward strand.
GAGCACTAGATAATAGTATATTAAAGTACTAGTTTCATAAAATACGTTTTTAGCGCACGAGTACAAGTTTAGAAAACGAACCTTTTGCGGCGAGTTTTCTAAAGTACTAGTGCGCTAAAAACGTGTTATGAAACGAGTGCTTTATACAATTTTTTCTATTTTGCTCTAAAATTAAAAAAAAAACTTACATTTAAATTGATGACTGATTTAGGGATTTTTGTTTTGGATTGGCATTACAGTTTACACCATGTTTAAAATTCTAAGAAAAAATTATATTTTGATATATTTTATAGTCATCTCTTCTCTTTTTTACTGCAATTAACCAAGCCACAATTTTAACATGGTAAAAATAACCTAAACACAAAATTTTGTACAAAATTCAACTTTAAAGCGACATTGACATTTGCACGGAAAACGTCAAGCGATAGGCCAGGTGTGTTGCCAACCCAAAAGAACAAAAAGTACAGACCTCCTATGGGCCTATAAGAACACGCAAAATGCGTGTGATTATGAGCTTATAAGATTCGCAAAATAGAAAAAGTAATCAAGGCAACCCGAGTTAAGGAATCTCATTAAAACCTTTTAGGTAACTTTAAAGTTTGGTTTTGATATTTTTAGACCTTTTACGGACCACAAGATAATTAGTAAGGACAGAAATTTTTAATTTTAAAGAAAATTATAAAAATATTAATTTATTATTCCATCAATCTATTTTCTAATCATCGTACAGAGTAATGTTGGTAAACTGACAGTTTCCGGCTAGGAGCGGTATGAGTAGTTGTCTACATCTAGCAATAGATGGCGCACAAGTCTACATCAATCTAATGACTATATTTCTTTTGCGAATAAAGTCTAAAATTTTCTTAATCAGCGTACAAAGTTGACTCTTGGTACTGAAGAAGGCCAGCAGCCCGAAACTGTCAGTCTACCAATATCACTCTGTACGATGATTAGAAAATAGATTGATGGAATAATAAGATTATTAGTTTTACTTAATTATAATTGCAAGCTATAGCTTGCACTCATTACAGAACTAGATAAGTAAATCGTGAAAAGACCTATTGGGGAATCTCCTAAAACCTTTACGTTTGGTTTTGATTTCAAACGATAGAGCTGTTATCCTATTAAAAGGATAATTAGAAGTATATTAACTTTACTTAGAGTATTAGAAGAATATTAGCTTTACTTAGAGCATGAAAAAGAACATTAACTTTACCTAGAGCCCTAGATGATCTAGTTTAGATAGGTAAACAGTAAAAACTCCCATTAACACGTTCGCTGCCAGTCGCATTTATGGTGCCTATTCGCCGGTGCCGGTCACTATTTTGTATTTTCAAAACTACCCCAAAAAAAACTCCGAACAATAATTCTGAAACGCGCGCGAAAAACTACGACTCAGTACCTGCGCAGAGTGCCGGTATGCACATCAAATGGCAGTGCCACAATAACTGAATACTTGCAATATAGCCACAGGCAACTGACGGAAAATTCCGTCGGTGGCACTTGACCACGGAAATTTCCGTCAGTGGCAGTGAACGTGTTAAGCTTAGTTTTCATCTGTCTTTTATACCTCATCTCAGATGACTCCTCTGAATCGTCAACTAGAAAAATATTAACCTTACTAAGATGCTCTAAGATAGATAAACCAAGAAAACTCCCGTTGATGAATCCCCTACAAACCTCGTTTAAAGTTTGGCATTGATCTGTCAACAAGTATGGCTTTTAGACCCATGAACGGGCGGACGAACGTAGTTTTTTTTGGTATAAAGGTACCTTAGAACACATAAATCCATCAAAATCTGAAAAACTTAAAAAATGCGTAAAAAGTGTAGAGAAAACATATCTTATAGCCTAGCGTATTAAATTCCGAGCTGCGTAGCAGCGAGGGATTTAAGAATGCGAGGCTATAATAGTCTTATTTACCGTAGTTTATATATTAGTTTTTTCACTACTAGCACTATTTAACTATTTTTATTCAAATAATAAAGTAAATTATTAACAGAAATGATATTTCTTGAAATTTTTAAGTAGCCTTGATCAATGACATTTGTCAAATAAATACTTTGAACTGACGTTTAAACATTTAGTTTATTTAATTTTTTTTCATAATATTTAGCTAATTATTGATTGTAATAATTGGTAATAATTATAGTTAATTATATTTAATAAATAAAAAGTTATTTCAAGCTTTTTTCTTGGGTTTAATTAACAAAAATTGCACAAAGAACTGAAACATCTAAAGTGGCAGAAAGCAATTGTTTATAACCAGTTATCGGCGAATTTCCAGCGCTCGCATAGGCGCCGCGTCGATTCTATCGTTGACGCGAGGTTTTAAATATTTACATTTTTATTTTCTTCGAAAAACACCGATATATTTACATATTTATAGTTAATATGTGTATTCAATATTGTTGTGTGTAACAAATTAGTCGTCAAATGTTTCGATTTAGTGACCTTTATAAAAAATTTCCCTCATAATTCGGCAAAATTATTCCGTAAGCCTATGTTTCTGTGTTTATTTTCAACGTTGATGAGTCATAACTGAATTTATTCCGATTAATGTTTATAACATTTACTCATACTAGGAGAGAAAAAATTATGATTGCTATAGGTGAAGAAAATTGATTTCACAGTCTGAAAACATGATAAATAATGGTATGTTCTAAAACTAGTAGTGAAAAAAAAACTTAAGGATCCCCTAAATATCTAAAAGTTTAAAGTTTAGGTTTCAGCTGTCAGACAATATTGTCTCTTCCTTCAGGCAACTTATGTAGTTTTTGACTTTTCTACATAGCCCTAAACATTCTTCCCCTTTTTGTTTTCACTGCGAAAAGTATACTGTGAAATGAGTAGCATTATAAATCTTCCTGCTCGTTATTCAATTAAAAATTTCAAATTATTAATTATGGGCAGGGATGGAACTCGCCCAGCAGGCAGTATTTGAACAACATTTTTCTCTCGTTTTTTTTATTTCTTTAATTTTATTAGATCATGTCTGCCTTAACTCATCTCAGTCATCCAAACGTGAGAATTTAAATAAATATACAGGGTAAACCCAAAAGATTTACCATGTTTTATTTATCATGTTTCTTTTGTTTTCCAAACATGAAAATTTAATGAATATACGGGTGAATCAGGAAAGACTGACCAAGTTATATTTTTTAAATTAAAATAATAACTAAATATACAGGGGGTTATTAAAAAAGCGAATTGAGATTACAATTGACAATATTCACTGGGTGCGAATGGTGTTATTGGTAGAAAAATAAAGTACCTTAAACGTATAAACTTCCATTAAAACTAGAATTTAACACGTTGACAGTCCCCATTAGGATGTTTTTTCCATCCCCAGGCGTCCAACCGTTTTTTCATTTTTTTTATCTTAACCTCCCCAATGAGTCCTCTGTAACCGTACCAAAGTACCTATGAAAATTTATAATATATGAAACTTATAGAGAATTTCAAGAGCTACAAGTTTGCTCATAACCCTAACTTTTATCGCCCGATGAATAATTTCGCTGAAAAATGGATAAATGCAATTTCACCTCCAACATGGCTATTTTAAAATCAACTCGATTGTTATTAATATATTAAAAAAATGATCAAAACAATAATTGATGGTTATTTCCTTCTTAACAAAATTGGTTATATTAATTTTTATCTTAAGATACATATTAAGCAACTCACCCCTAAAATTCAAGATAGCGGACATCCCTCAAGCAAATCACCGGGTGAAAAACTAACAGGAGTGTTCTGTTACCATCCACTACTACCCTTTAAAATATCAGCCCGTGTATATTTATTGCAATTTACATTTATTATTTGACTGGACTACTAATAAAAAAGTTACAGCCTGTAACTAACAGGTGTTAAAAAGAAAAATTATTGTTATTATTATAATCATTTCTGTTTTTTTTTTAATATTTATATATTCTTGAACTTATTGTACAAACTTATAAAATACCAATATGCGTATCCCACCGTTAAAATTCGAGGTCAGTTTTGGCCCCCGGGTTCCAAAAAGTAGGCAACGTGAAAGTGCATCACTCGTATTCTTATTGAACTCCTCACAGCAAGTAAAGCTAGAAGAGTATTTTACAATGGTTTTCACTTTTCCAAAATCCTCAGAAATTACTCCATACCGGGTTGTCCACCCCAAAAATTAAGATTAATCTTCAAAAACGAAACTTTGGTGATTTATACAGGGCTATTCAGAAATAAGTTCGAGAAATTTAAGAGGTGATTCTACGTTAAAAAATATGAAAAAAGTTCCTGTAAAGGTTGGTCCGGAAATGAGTCCTAAGGGAGCTACGGCTCTTTAAAATTGCATAAAAAATAATGTTTTTAATTAATAACTTTTGTACCCTTTAAGCTAGAGTGAGGAGCTTTTGCATGTATACTAGTATTAATAAGGGCAATAAGTTTATGTTAATTTATTTTTTTTTGAATTTATCCAGATGCGTGCGTAGAGGAACAAAATATGTGAGGCTTAACACATTTTTGCCCCAAACTTTTATATGTATATTTTTTTTGGATTTTTGGTAAAAAATAAAGATTCCTTGAGTTTGGACTTGGAAAAATATATATAAAAATGTCGTATAGTGTAACACTGTAGGAGCAACGGTTTTAAAAAAATGCAATAAAGAGGAAGTATCAATTTGTGCCACTAACAATGTTACTTTTTAAAAGGCTATAACTCCTTTAATATTAAATTTAGGTGTTTTGATGAAGAATACTTTTAAGTGAAGAATCGCCCTGCAGCATTAAAATTTTATTGGTGTTCTTTTTGTTCCCCATTCAAAATATCCATCTTCGAAGGGCCGCAGCTCCCTTAGGGCTCATTTCCAGACCAACCTTTATAGGAACTTTTTTTCATATTTTTCAACGTAGAATCACCTCTTAAATTGCTCGAACTTATTTCTGAATAATAATAATAATATAATTTTACATTGGCTATAAAATGGCGGATTTAATTTTTTTTTTTCACTTTCGATTTCGCCGGAAGTGACAAAAATATGCTTTTTTTAATGGAAAATCCTGTAATTTTTGTGGACCTCACACAGAAAAATTCACCTACATCTAATAGGAGCGCAAATATTTCAACCAGGGGTGTGCGAAACGGGGGGGCTTATCAGTTTTTTGTCCCAAACTTTTTTCTGTGTAACTTTTTTGCAATTTTATTTTTGAAATATGATTCCCCAGGTCAAAATACATAAAAAAGGTACTCTTGTTGTAATACTGTAGGATTAACCGTTTTCGAGAAAAATTCATTTGAAGGTGAAATTCCACGGTTCGAGGACGAAAAATTAAATACTAAAATGTCGAAAACCAAAATTTTAATGATGCTATGTTATTCTACGTCAAAAACTAAGAAAAAAAGTTTCCATACATGTAGGTCGAAAAAACGCTTTTAAAGCTACCATAGCCCTTAAAAAATGGTGCATATTTAGGAGACCATAGCTCCATTAGGATTCATTTTTGGAAGTACCTGTATATGAGGTTTTTTTCTTAGTTTTTAATGTACATTTGCCCCACATCATTAAAATTTTGGTTTTCAACATTTTAGTATTTAATTTTTCGTCCTCAAACCGTGGAATTTCAACTTCAAATGAATTTTTCTCGAAAACAGTTAATCCTACAGTATTACAACAAGAGTACCTTTTTTATGTATTTTGACCTGGGGAATTATATTTCAAAAATAAAATTGCAAAAAAGTTACACAGAAAAAAGTTTGGGACAAAAAACTGATAAGGCCCCCCCGTTTCGCCCACCCCTGGTTTAAATAAGTACGTGAAAATCACATACAAAGATGGGCCTTATTAGGATTAATTCACGTGCAAAACCTCGTTAATATATCTCAAAGGGTTCCTGAGTTATTAAATAAAAACCGATTTTTTTAGCCAATTTCAAAGGGGCGTAGCTCCCTTATGACGCATTTTTAGACATATGTTTATAGGAACTTTTTGTCATATTTTATCATGTAGAATCACCTGTTAAAATTTCCGACCCTATTTCAAATACACCCTGTATACTATCCACCGTGAAGAGTTTACTATAGGATGCGAAGCATTACATATCCTCACGGCTTGTACATTGACTAGAAATTATGCGATCTTCTTTTATTTATTGGCGGCACTTTTTTTTTCGTTCTTTCATTAAGTCGCCGACGAAATAACAAAACAACGTCGATTTATTAACAGGTTAATTTATACTCGTACATAAATATTTATCGTAAATATTGATTTCTATTTTTGCGTATTTCCTGTCCTAAAGTTGTGCAGGCCAAGAAAAAATGGTATAAAAGGTTTGTAGGGCAAACTTTGCACAGGGTACTTATGGCAAGGCCATTTTTTTTCAGACTTCCATGCGAGGGGCTGACCGCGTCTGAAATTTGTACAAAAGAGTTCCTTTTTGCAAAGAGTTCCTCAAAGTTCCTTCGGAGTTCCTCCAGAGTTCCTTGGGAGTTTCTCCTGTGTTCCTTAAGAGTTCCTCCTGTGTTCCTTAAGAGTTCCTCTCTGGAAGGGGTAATTTTTAGCAAATAAGCCGTAGAAATTACGCTATGCAAGCACTACTTTTTGCCGCCCAAAAAATAATGCCTTTATGACAAAAATCTTTGTCCCTGACGGTTACTACCAAACTTGGCGCCCCTTTAAAACAAAAATTGGCGCTCCAGAATTAGCTTCAAGAAAAAAAGCTTTGTCCCTGACGGTTTCTACCAAACTTGGCGCCCCTTCAAAAAAAAAAAAAATTGGCGCCCAAAGGTAGGATGTTTTGATAAGGTGTTTGTAACGGCTCATCTAGTTTGAAAATAAAAACGTTAATACGCATGGGTAATAATAATTGTTTCTGACCGCGTCTGAAATTTGTACAAAAGAGTTCCTTTTTGCAAAGAGTTCCTCCGGAGTTCCTCGGAGTTCCTCAGAGTTCCTACAGAGTTCCTCCTGAGTTCCTTTGGCTTGTACAAAAGATTTCCTCGTGGTCAGCCCCTCGCTTCCGTGTTTAAATTTTTTTTTTCGTTTGGTAGTTTACATGCATGTACCGAAAGTAAAACAAAAGACGTCTCCATCCAGAAAAAAAAATTGAAATAAAAAATTCTCGCTTCAAGGATTTTTTTTATGTGTATAGCAAAAATTTAACTCGAATTTAACACGCTTGTTGAAAAAGTTAATTTTTACCAAAACAATTGATAAATTATTGCTTAGTTTGATAATTACATTTTAACAACAGCCGAAAAAATATAGAAAGCAGATCTAAATTTTGCGCATCATAATCAAGATGCCTACACATAATTTGTGTTTTTTTTATGTCAAACAAAAATCGAAAGTTTGATCCACTATAATAAATTACCAATACATTACCTACATACATAAATCCATTAAAATGGTACCAGCATTAATTCAAGAAATTTTAAATTTTGAACTAAATTTTTATAAAAATTAAGTAAAAAATACGAAATAGTTAACATAATTATAATATTTTTCTATTTTGCGACTCTTATAAGCTCATAATCATACGCATTTTGCGTGTTCTTATAGGCCCATAAAAGGTCTCTACTTTTTTTCTTTTGGGTTGGCAACAGACAAAAGCCTATCGCTTGACGTTTTCCGTGCAAATGTGAACTTCGCTTTAAAGTTTAATTTTCTACAAAATTTTTTGTTTAGGTTGTGTTTTACCGTGTTAAAATTGTGGCTTGCTTACTTGCAGTGAAAAAGTAAGAAATGACTATAAAATATAACAAAATAATATTCGTTCTTAGAATTTTAAACATGGCGAAAACTGTAATGCCAACCCGAAACAAAAATCCCTAAATCAGTCATCAATTTAAATGTAAGTTTTTTTAAATTTTAGAGCAAAATTGTATAAAGCACCCGTTTCATAACACGTTTTTCTAAACTTGTACTCGTGCGCTAAAAACGTAAAAGTACTTTAATATACTATTAAATTTATTTGTATATATTTTAAGTATGAACGATAGAAATGGCAGATAGGAAAAAATTGATTCCTTTGAAATGTGGTGCTATAGGAGAGCGTATTAGATAGAATTTTGGAAAAACGTATGATACTATCTTTTAAAAAGGACTTTACACAAATAGTGAGTCACGTACTAAGACGTGAGCTTATATAGAGTTATATTAAAATATTATACTCCGTCCAGTTATGCAAGATAGTAATGAACGCGGCCCGTTTTACACCACAGAGCGCATAAATAGCATAATTATGCATAAATCGTAGTGTATCAAAAATTTAACAGAAGTCGGTACTGTTTTCCTGGAAAGGGCTTATCCAAAGACTCGCATAAAAAGCATAGTACATAAGAATGCGATGCCAGGATTGGCTTGATGTGTCGTCATGTATCTTGTAATGGTTGTTATGCGAGCCTCTGGATAGGCCTTAAGTTGTAATTGTAACCTAAAAAAAGTTCAATATAATTTACGTTTGTACAATATGTAGAATATGTAGTGTGTGTATGAAGAATAAACCAAAAAAGTACCTTTTTCAAAACCATACAAAATAACATTAAGTATAACCATTTTTTTGTGTAACTTTCTCTTTTTCATTAGCTTTAACGACCGTCAATCATTGTCAGAGTAAAAAAATGTCACAATATTTTATATGTTAAAAGGTACGAGTTTTTAACCAATGATGTAGCTTAAAAATCGCGGGAATTTTAAACTACTATCTTGCATAATTGGACGGATTATAGTTTCATTATAGACGTATTTTAATGGACAAGTGCGCCAATAGTATATTTTATATCCTACTTTTTTCTATTTGAGTGGTTTCTATAAAAAAGACAAAAAATGCATTTGGAGAAATTTTGATTTTTATGTAACAAAAAATGGAAAAACTGTAATAAGTGTAATTTTTTAGTTCTTGGCATTCATTTATTAGTTCCAAAAAGAATAAGTGATGTTCGTTTGTCCTGTTGCCAATACAAAAAAAAATTACATTTAGGTGTAATTAGAAAATTTTAAAAATATGATCAACATAATTTGGAGAGCGAGTAAGAAGTTAGTTAGTTGCTTCCAAATCAAAATCAGCATTATAAATGATTAAAAAACATAAAATTCTCTTCTTACTCCAATATAATCACATGTTCGTCATTTTACTGCACATCTTCCATACAATCACTATAAAATATATAAAATCGATTCTGGGGCATATCTAAGATAGCAAATAAATAAATAAATAACTAATACTAAAAGACTTGGTGCTAGAAAATTAAACGCGCTTAACGTATTACTAATTCCTGCCGAAAGTACATCTTACTCGTTTCACGGATGAAAAGCAACTGATAACTATAGTTTTTGGTTTTGACATGAAAAACAAAAATATTTGGATTGAAAAACATAAAACACATCAAATTTACAGCGTAAATATCTAAACAAAATTAGGCAAACCTACAAACAAGGGTGATATGAAAATATCAAACAAGGGTGATATCAGGCGTTTTATAAAGAACAAGGGAGTTTGGTAAATGTCATTTTCATAGGGGATCGTAGGAAAAGTATATTGGTTTTATTTTAATCGAAGGATTTCCGGTATAACAAGAATGTTAATAATCTAAACTTTTCCATTTAATACGTGTTTAATTATTATTGTTAGTTCCGAATAACTTCCTTATAATTGTTATTTTATGCATTCGTGTTAAAGGCATCATGCTATTTAAAACTGGCAAAAAATTAACAGTGCATAAATTTTGCTTATTATTAGGTACACGCTTGATGTTTGATGTTTATGCTCTAAAATGCTTTTATTATGCACTTTTTACTTTCAAACGTTAATGCAATAAATATTAAAACAATATGCACCCATACAGACATAGGTGTGATCGTGGGGTATACTCGGGTGGCAGTTGAGGAAAATTATCAGTAGTAATATCCATTAATCGGAATAAATTCAGTTATGACTCATCAACGTTGAAAATAAACACAGAAACATAGGCTTACGGAATAATTTTGCCGAATTATGAGCAGGGGCGGATTTATTTCACTTTAAGGGGGGGGGGGGGCATCCATAGGGAAAAAAATTGCGCCTTCGCCAAAAATATAATTTTGAAGATATTTCTATGCTAATATATCTCGCTGGGGGGGGGGCATGGCCCCCATGCCCGCCCCCCTCCTAAATCCGCCCATGATTATGAGGGAAATTTTGATAAAAGTCACTAAATCGACACATTTAACGACTAATTTGTTACACACAACAATATTGAATATACATATTAACTATAAATTTGTAAATATATCGGTGTTTTTCGAAGAAAATAAAAATGTAAATATTTAAAACCTCGCGTCAACGATAGAATCGACGCGGCGCATATGCGAGCACTGGAAATTCGCCGATGACTGGTAATATCATAAGTGCATAAATTATCGATAATGTTTTTACTGCATTAAAAAAACATTTTGCTTGGCAATTTCCTTAAGCAAAATATTGTTTTATATACAATAAAAAAATCATGTATAATTCAACATGCACGAATGGTATTGTCAAGAGTTGGCTAGGTAGCCATACAGGCTTTACCTAAATTTCATAAAACAATTTTATTATTTATAAATTAGTACCTTGTATTGCATAAAGATGTTTTGCACACCAAGCATTCTTGTGTTATTGAACTTAAATAAACTAGGTTTGTTTGTGAAACATTTTGGTATAAATACGGAACGTAGAATTAGAATTGGAATTAGAGTAAAAATTAGATTATCAGATTGAATAGCGTAGAGTCGATAGTTGGGTAGTCCCCAAAGTGGGCAGTGCCCATTGGGCAAAGTAACTCTGACATCTCTGTCATCTAAAGTGGTAACAACGTGTTTTATAAAGAAGTGTTTCAATTACCCCAACCCGTATCCAGAAAAATTGAGAGGAGGACCATTATTCGTAACACGAAGAACCCATCATTCGTGACAGTATTTTGAAAGACTATTTCACAAACAAAATAAGGAATTATATAATTTTACAATGTTTTATGTTGTTTCATATTTAAATTAAAAATTTAAGAACTAAAAAACAATATTACAACTTTAATTAAACATTTAAGTCTCAAATTTGCTTCGCTTTTTAAATCCACGATGTTCACTTGTTTGCGAATGTTGAAAGTCTAAACTTTGCTCGAGGGATATTTTTGATTGAGATTATTCCAATAAAATAGTTGTTATCGCATATATTAGCATTTAAATAAAGATCATTGCTGTTTTTGTTTAAAAAGTTTTGTTTTCAACTGAAAGTAAATAAAAAAACGGGTGTTTGGACCACCCGTAAAAACACAATTTCCTATCGGTTTCTAATAAACTTTGTCAACGCTACTGGTACCAGCACAGTCATTTAATGTTTTGATTTCCGTAATTCTTTACTGCAAATATATTTTTAATAAATAAGTGTTTAAATTAGTTTTTAGTGGCCTGTTTTTAATACCAAGATTCAATTAAATAAATTAAAATTTATGAATATCAGTGATTTAAAGCTTTTAAGATGGAAAGTGCCTAAAATCGAATATATTATCTGAAATTAATTAGGGTGTATACCTAGGCTGTTTTGGTAATAAAATAAGCATTTATATTGCTTATCAATAAAAATAAATCAACTAAAGGTAAGCTTTACAAATCAAAAACACATTTTGCAAAAATATAACATTTATTAAGATGTCAGTAACTGTCATTTTCTTGTTTCCATAGTAACCAAGTGATAATTGCATTGTGCAAAAATTATCAGATTCATTTTGATCTAATTGGTCAAGAAACTAAAAATGCAAGGTTTTGAGTGGCCTATATATTGTTTGTGAAATAGTCTCTTCAATTTTAACCAAAGAGCTCCAAATAATTCAAAATAAAGTATTGTCTTTAAGACTTTTAAGATTTTTTCTCGAAATCTAGATAATATCTCGATTTCGAGAAAAAATCATGACGAGTGTAATTTAAAAAAATCAAGAGAAGGGAGACTTCTTGACATTTGTTTTTTTGTACACTTTTTAAGTAAGTTCTTTACACACAAATTACGAAAATAAAGATCATTGTCAGTAATAAAAAGTTGTCTAGGTAATTCTGGGGATGTTTAGGTAATAGGTAAATGCGTTATACTAGGGTCAACCAATCCCGTAGAATGTTAGTCTTGAAAATCAAGGCTCTTACTAGACGACACTTCAGAACTGGCGAATACAAGATCAGTTAATCAAAAAATTAATTAACCTATTTTTTGTTTTGAAAATCAAGAGTATTGACAATTAAGACGGGAAGTTAATTTCTCAAATCTCGTAAAATCCTAAGCACAACCCTGCTGAAAATGACTGGTCTGGGCGGGTATAAATGGTGCATAAACCGGACTTGAGCGGATGAAATTCACCCGCTCAAGTCCGGTCTATGCAACATTTATACCCGCGCAGACCCGTCATTTTCAATAGGGAACCCACACCGTGAGCATTTACGTCCTAGTAGCTATAATATTACACAATGTTGTTAATTAAAATTTAATAGTTCCAATATTTTTTAGAGCATTTTCAGTTTTTTATGTTGTATTGTTTAATTAAAATTAAAGAAACAATTAAAAATTTAGACGTAATACAAATGAAAGTTTGATCAAGCTTAAAATTCACATGTGCACTATTAAAATCACAATAAAAAAATAAATATTCAATCATTTCTACGATTCGTATAAAACAAAAATTTACAGGTTAAGAATTTTTTATATAATATTGTTACCTCAAAACATCGAAAAACCTTCTTCCCTATAGAGAAAGTTAATGCATGCTATGCTATGGGGGGAATGGGGGGGAGGGGGAGCGTCCCCCTACCCATCTTGAAAAGTTGTATATTTTATTTTATGGATTCCAATTACAAGTTGCTTATTGCAGGGATTCAGACAAAAGTCGTATATTGTAGGGATTTAAAACAAAAAAATTGTATATTTTTTATTTTTTTTTAACTTTGGTTAGGGGTAAAAACTGTCACGGACAATACTTTTTTGGAAGTGAGGACCTTTTTTTTAGTCATCAAAATTTTGGTTTGGGGTAAAAACTGTCACGGACCTTCTTTTTACATCATCAAATTTTTTTGGTTTGGTTTGGGGTAAAAATTTTTACGGACAAAGTTTTTTGGAGGTGAGGACCTTTTTTTATTAGTCATTAACTTTTTTTTCAATGGTAAGTATTCTTGACTTTTTATTTTGGTTAGGGGTAAAAACTGTCACGGACAATACTTTTTTGGAGGTAAGGACCTTTTTTTTTTAGTCATCAAAATTTTGGTTTGGGGTAAAAACTGTCACGGACAAAGGACAAAGCTTTTTTGAAGGACCTTTTTTTTAGTCATCAATTTTTTTTTTTTTTGGTTTGGTTTGGTTTGGTTTAGGATAAAAACTTTTACGGACAAAGTTGTTTGGAGGTGAGGACCTTTTTTTTAGTCATTAAATTTTTTCTCAAGGGTAAGTATTCTTGACTTTCAGGGAGTAAAACCAGTGATAGATCAACGCTTAGAATATAACTCATAGAGTACGATCATAACCTCAGACTCCTTCTATCATTAGTTCTACTCCCCGAAAGTCAGGAATAGGTGCCCAGGAAAAAAGTTAGATTTTTAGGCTAAAAAAAGTTGTAATTTTTACCTTCTCCTCCCCCCCCCCATCAAATCTTCATCGCTACGGCCCTGTATGCTATAACAGGTCGATTACCAGGAATGTGGGAAAGGGAACGTTCAAGTAATACGTAACGCTGCTGGGGGGGGGTCATTTTGAAGTGTTACGCCCATGTTAATGGTAGAGGAAAATAGCGTTACAGGGGGGGTGGGGGTCCAAAATGATAATAATACTTTAACGTTCTCAAAGGGAATACCGCGCAGTGGGTAATTCTGTGCGTTTAAATATCTAAAATATTAAAAGTTATTTTAGAAAACAAACTGGTTGCGCCATATCTTAATACACTGTAAACAGGCGTCCTCCGTTTAGTTGCGATTGCAACTTGCGTTGGATTGTAATTAGCTTTCTTTGAAAGCTGTAACTTAATTAGTTTTAAACTTTTTGGTTAGCTTTTTACATATTTACATATTTTTTATCTTTTTTATACAGATTAGTGTTGTTTGTGTTTTACATATATATATTTTTGTATGGTGTTTTTTTTTTAGTTAAGGTTAAGTTGTGTTCTTCGGGGGAATGCCGTAAGTAAAAGCGATGACAAATTAAACGATATTGATCTCAAAATTTGTTTAATGTGTGAATAATTTGAAAAAACAATAAAAAGGTTTGAGTTGGTTTTGGAATAATTTTTTAGTTTTTGATTTTATGCTTTACAAATAGTTAACTTTACTTTTTACACACGCTATTTAATTTATGCAGTTTTAATTCATAAAGTAACTTTTTTATAAAAATTCACCTCATTATAATTATTATTATTATTATTGTTAATTCTTATGGAACACCTGCGCGGCATTTGCACACAAGATGCGCGGTGAAATTGTGCGCGAATACATCTTTTTAGTTTTCATTTATATATATATATATATATATATATATATATATATTTACTTTCAGAATAATACTGCTTTATGTATATATGGGATAATATTATAGTAAACATACATATGTGAGGTTCATCGTAAGTAATATTAACTATGTTGCATGTATATTAATTTTTGTCAAGCTTTTCCCTTATGAGCACGGCATTTCCCCCTTTTTCCTATTCCTGGTACCAGGAAGGAAGTTTGTTGAGAACTAATTTTATAATTATAATTGAGTGATCATCAAGGTACAAACCTGTACAAGGTACACTACTTTCCCCTACTTATTATACATCGTATATTTGATCCATAAAACGTGAAGTTTAATGTATTTTATTGTGAAATCTTCTATAAATATTTATTATTTTTTTAAATAAATAAATTTTTAATTTTTGCTCGATTATTTTTTTTTTAGCAAAAGTGAAATTAATGTATGCCTAATTCATATAAAAATATAAATTTTAAATTAAAATTATAGATTTACCATTTTTGAAGGAATAAAAGTTATTAAAAATGCAATTTTAATATTTAATGCCTTTAGACGCAGGTTCATTAATAATTTACTTTATATTGTTTTAGTGCCCACTTAGATTCTTTATATCAAAGAAAATAATAATGGAATAAACCAAATTTTGGGGTAAACACGCAAAATAATAAAATTTTGCACTAAAATTATAAAAAATACTTAATTTCCCAAAATTTCAGCTCTTAAAATAGCCTGGAAAATACTTTTTTTATTTTTTTTTTATTCCGCAGGATATGGCAATTTTGCTAGTAATAAAGTAAGGAAGAATAACACTTATTTGTAAATTTAAATTCACACTAAAAATTGCGTCTGTTGAGTGAGGCGTTGCTGCCAAATTTGCGATAATATAATAGCTTTTGACGAATTTTAATTTTTTTATTTGTTTGTAAATAAATAATATTTATTTGTAAAATAAGTTATTTGCGCTCCTAGTATAAGTAAGTGAATTATTCTGTGTGAGGTCGTATTTTGTACACACGACGCGACCGAACACAAAAAAAAAACTTAGCTACGAGTAGCGCATTACGTTTTTCTTACTGCCAAGGAGTTAAAATCTTATTTTATTATTAATATTTTTGACATTTATAGGTATGTGTGACAATTCAAGAAATCATTTTTTATGGAATCACTCTATAAAATTAGAAATAGTAGTTTTGCAAGACACATGTGTCTAGATGTCCCCCTGCGGTAAATGTAACCACACTTGATGTCCTTGTGCGGTAAATCGTTTTTTATGTCGTTAGTTACAGTTTTGTTTGTATTGATTTCATCTATCACTAAGTGTGCTCGATATAGTACTTTCCATTACTGTCGACTTTTTGATTAAGTAATGTTAACTTACCTAGTTGGTAGTGAGAAAATTTTATAATTTGTAAAATAAATAA
The DNA here is from genome assembly GCA_958510825.1 of Brachypterus glaber. Classification (NCBI taxonomy): domain Eukaryota; kingdom Metazoa; phylum Arthropoda; class Insecta; order Coleoptera; family Kateretidae; genus Brachypterus; species Brachypterus glaber. The sequence continues at coordinate 30,734,209 of OY294050.1, forward strand.
TATTTATTTGTTAAATAAAATCTAGAATCAGTTTTTCTCCATTTCTTGTATCATTATGATTCTTAAACAAACATATATTTTGTCGTTGGACTCAAATTTCCGTATTAAATAAGTTCTTCTTTTTAATTTTATCGGCATTTAAAAAAGCCATTTTGAAGGTTTTTTAATTTACTACAAGATGGTTACCTTGATTGTTGATAAAAAAACTCAACTTTTTTACTGGTATGCAAAAATGTGCAAAAATAGACATTTTCTGACCTTTAATTGTTAATATCTTAAAAACCACACCAAATCCACCGCAGCAAATACTATACACCTGTATTACCTGAAAAACTTGACAGACCTCTGGATGAGCTACTGTCCCCAACAGGGTATTTCTTTGCTCATATTCCTGGACTATAAGTATACTTTTTTAATAGTTTGTACACTGATAGAACAATAGCGTAATTAATAACGTAATTAGGTTATAGTATACAAGAATAAATAGTTGTACATGCGCCAACCACTATATATTGCATAGAATATAACAACAAAAAAGTAAACGTGTTCGGTATTTACAAACGAGTGCAGTTGTTTGATTTACAGATTTTTTTCTTTGTCGCGCAGATAGCGAGGTCGGATTGCCACTCCTTACTACGTTACGATCCTCGCTTCAAAACGCAGGCAATTCAGCTGACCCGTCTGTCCAGCTGGCTAGCTGAGCCTGGTGTGCGTGGGGTCACTACTGCGTTTCAAAATTTGGTGTAATGTATTTTAAATTCATTTATTTGCACATAGAAACTACATATCACATGTAATTACATTTACATGTACATGCTTATCGTTGGGTATACCTATGCACATGAAAATTTTAGCCCAAAATGCCTACTTTCAATATTTTGGTAAAACATTTATTAGAATCAGCTGATTGTCGCTATCTTTATTAATCATCCTTCCTCAAAATACTATTATAGTGACAACAACGTTGTTGTATTATTAAATAATATGAATCAACAATTTTAATAGTGTATTTAATATAACGTTATAATGTTTTAGAATAATCGTAAAGATGGTATTACATACCTCAAAGTTGTTACAACAACGTTTGGTTTTACTATTTTTTGATTTTTCTATCAGTGTATATTAAGTGAAAATAAGTTTGCAAAATACATTTAAATAAATATAAATAACAAATAATTAACATTGACTTGTTAGTTTCATTGTCAATGTTAAAGACATTTCTAATCATGAATAATTAAGATTATTTATTTTATTTTTTAGTTTTAACCAGTAAAGATTTACTTACGTTTGACTATTTGTCGGCCGAACGTTAATGCCTATCCAGAAGCTTGCATAAGAACATAAAACATAAGAATACGGTGCCGTGATTGGCTTACAAGATACATGGCGGCACATCAAGCCAATCATGGCATCGCATTGTTATGTATTACGTTCTCATGCGAGCCTGCGGATATGCCCTTACTCAGACCGGCTGCAAGGCTGAGCCTATAGGAAAAAATTACGTTCATGTGTCGTACAATTTTTTTTATTCGATTGTTATCTATTATAAACAATAATTGTACTGTTGTCAATAATAACCAGCAAATAGTGTAAATTCTGTTGTTTTCTATCATCTAGTAGCTGTGGTAACACTTCTATTATGGTCTGTTTCATCAATCAAGAGAATAAATTAAAAATCGCACAGTGAATATTTTCAAAACAGATGCGAATATTCTGCGTAGTTTATTTTATAAAAATAACTATACACAAACATATACTATTCAAACCTGTTGTAAAAATATTTTTTCTACGACTGCTTTAGAATGTAAGCAAATGCACACACTTTTTAAACATAGAATGAATCCATTCTAGCTCTAGATACGGTATGAATATTCCGTATCAAGTGTTGGAATGAGCACATGTAGTGCCATCTCTTATTTATAAAAGTAAAGAAAACTGTAGCAAAATTAGCAAAAATATATATATATTTTACTATATTGAAGAATTTAATGCAATTTAAAGTTTTGCGTTAAAATTACATAAAGTTTATTAGTTTTTCTTAATATTTGACGAGTTTTTTATCAATTTAGATCAAAAAATTAAAACTGTTCCATCTAATGTTAAATATTTAAACCTGATATCTGTCACAACAATCTGACATAACCTTCAATTTTTGCATTATAATTTGTAAATATGTGCTAAAATTAAATAAAAATCTTTTTTTAAGTACTGATTTGATAAAATTATTAAATAACATTAATTGCTTTATTTAAAAATATGTGTTTTGTTGCATTTACACGGTCGAGTCACAAAAAACATCGTATTTAACCTTGTCCGCAGTCGAAGAAAAAGTATAGTCTACAACACGTCTGCCGGCTCGTATGACAAACTTTCCGCTCGCGCGGAATATTGTCTATTCCATACTATTTACAGAATATACTATACTGTGCGATTTTTAATTTACGCTCTTGCTTGATGAAACAGACCATAGAGTTGCGTTCCACCCGTGGAACCGGCAACATGTACTTTCGGCTAGAATTTATAAATCGGTAACAACGTTTATTTTACGCACCAAGTATTTTATGTGAAAATGTGATCGTCAGGAAAATATTAATACTATGAAACCGTTCTATATATTTAAATTGATTTAAATTAAATATTTGATGTTTGTGATGTACTTTTGTGGGTTAACCACGTTTTTTTTTGTGAGTTTATGAAATTATATTTGTACCTGGTCAATAAGAACGAGAGTTCAAGACCATTAAGTCCTTTTGGGTCACTTTAATTTAGTGTCCAAAAGGAAATTTTGAAGAAGAAGAAGAAGAAGAAGAAGAAGAAGAAGAAACAGATCTTAAAAACGTACAGGATCGTTAAAATATAGGTTTAAATTTACTTAAGTTTATAATCGAATAAAACTAAGTATGCACCTAAAAATTTTCCAAAAATAGTTAAGCATAAAATGCAGTTAAAATTCGCTGCCATTTAAAATCTGAATAATATTATTTTACATTCCTACTGGGTGTGTTGCCGAAGAGAAATAATTATAGATACAATATTATTACACTATTTTAGATTCAATTAAAATTTAAATTGTTTTCTTATTACGAAACACTAAATATTGCACGCAATTAAACAACAATACTTTTATGAGTATATTCCTGGCGTAAAGGCAAAAGGGTATTTAAAAATCTACTGGTTTTAAAAATTTTGGCGCTTCTGGAACAAAAAATGAATTCGTGGAGGAGAAAAATCTAAATATTAGGTTTTTAAGGATCTACTAATGTTTTTATTAAATCATTGTCATAATCATCAAAAGTCCTCTTTTGAGACAGATCTCCATGTCATCATATTGTTAAATATTTTTTTCATTTTCCTAAAACCCTTATTATTTGTCAGCAAAATTCCATTCCAAGCCTGCCTATCTTTTTTTATTACAGTGAGATTTCTCTCCAAAATGCCTTTAAGTTAGCTCTCATGTCTAGGTATGTAATGTAATATAGTTAGCTCTCATGTAATATAACCCAAAATTTGATCTCCTCTCCTAACTAGCCTTTAAGTTAAATATTTTCCTATAGAACAAAAAGGCCTAGCTGGATAAGAACGGATTTTTGTCCCCAGCGATAGAAGGGCGTAGATGTTTTTCTTCTATGGCGCCCCTAGCAAAAAAAAAAAACACCCTCAAAATAAAAAAGCTTTGTCCCTGACGGTTTCAACCAGAACTTGGCTGGCGCCCCTACAAAACAAACAAAAAATTGGCGCCCAAAAAAATGCCCTCAAGAGAAAGATTTGTCCATGACAGTTTCTACCAAACTTGGCGCCCCTGTAAAAAAAGAAATACCCTCACGAAAAACATCTTTGCCCCTGACGGTTTCTACCAAACTTGGCGCCCCTGCAACCCATGCAAAAAAAACTGCGCCCAAAAAATACCCTAAAAAAAAAACTTTGTCCTTGACGATTTCTACCAAACTTGGCGCCGCTACAAAAAAAATTGGCGTCCAATTAATACCCTCGAGAAAAAAAGCTTTCTCCCTAATGGTTTCTACCAAACTTGGCGCCCCTGCAAAAAAATTAGCGCCAACCCTATGGGGGGTAATTACCCCCCTCATCTACGCCCTTGCAACGATATCTAGCTTGTTTTTTTAATACAAGTACTACTAATGTTACTTACATTATCCTACAGTATCATCAGTTATTCATCAGTTATTCATCAGTAATGAAACATCACCATAGGCCTGCTCGATAATATCGGGTTTATCTAGCTACGCCCTTTCAAATGACTCTATTTTTTCCTATCTGCCTTACCTCAAACAAGCGTTTTAAAGCGTTAAAAGTTCTCTGTATGATGATATAAATTTATTCCTAAAACCTTCCCAGCAATAGATCTTAACCACATTAAACAAGAAGGATTCACACAATTTTCATTCGTTTTTTAAGAATCATAATGATACGTTCTGAAACAAGATTCGCTTTTTAACAATTTAAATTCTACTAACAATGGCGAATAAAGAAATACATTTACCAATTTTGTAATGTAATATTCACATACTTTTACACTCCTCTCCATAATAAACAATTAAATGAGATTAATTCAGTTAGACGCGATTAACAAATAGAGAAAATTATTATTATTATTATTATTATTATTATCGGCTATAAAATACAAGGGCTATAAATTATAGTCATTTATATTACCTACGCGGTGCAAGCAAAGGTTTTGTGGTTTTTTGTTACACGTTTCTAGGGCTACCTCCCAGAGCTCTTATAGATTTTCCTTTCGGTTGCAAACGATCTGTGAAAATATCTTAACATTTAATTATTTCCTTACATTTGAAAATAGTTGGGCGCTGTTTTAGTCAGTTCTTCGCCTGTTGGAATAGGCCTTATCTCCTTCTTTGGATTCTTGCTTCCATTGCCATTCGTTTAAGGTCATCAGTCCACCTGTGGATAACAAGTAATTTCTTTCTCCTTCTAACGGTTAAAAATATACCCTTTCTATAAAGGTCGTTTCAATATCGATCTCTCAAAGTTATTCCTAGCATCGCTCTTTGCATACGCCTTTGTGTTACTCTTGGCTGATCGTTGTCGCTCTTCCTAAGACCACAGCAATCAATTCGCTGGCTCAAGACTAAATAATTATTTAGTATTCATAATCGTCAGCAACCCTATTTCACATCTTCAAAAGCTAACGCCCAACACCGACTGAGAATTACTTTTCGCAAAAAAATTATTGACGTTAATTTTATTTGCTGTTTGTAAATTATTTAATAATAAGAGTGGGTATTATTCTAACGAGACTGGGCAAAAACACGTTCTTCTGTTTCACAACCTACAGTCGATCAAGTAAGAGCATGTCGCCTATAGTCAATAGTCAATAGTATATATTTGTGTTAAAAATGGATTACACACGTCAGTAAAAATACATAAAAATAAATATAATAATAAGTTAAGAACATAGACTTAAACGAACATACTTAAAAACATTGTAATTAAAAAATAAAATTTAAAATTTCAGTTATATGTCATTAAAATTATTTGATGTAAACTCTTCAAAGCTGTAAAATGCTTTTTATAAAAGATAACTTTTAATTGTTCTCTTAAATACTTTTAATTCTAATTCTCTCACTCTTAAGGGAAGCACATTATAAAACTTTATGGCATAGTAGTTAATTCCTGATTGGTTTCGACTTAGTCTGATAAATTTAGGACGAATATTTAATCCATTACGTGTATTATTATCGGAAGTTAATGCATGTGTCCTATAATCATGAAAGTTTGTTTTAACACTAAGTTATCTAATATATATATGCAAGGTAGAGTTAAAATATTTAAAGAGATAAAGTAATTTTTACAATTATCACGGTAACCAACTCCAGCTAATATCCGAATGGCTCGTCTTTGTAGTTTAAAAATACGATCCCTGATACATGAGTGCCCCCAAGCCAAGAGGCCGTAGGTCATAGTGGACTGGAATAGTGAGAAGTATGCTGTTCGTAATATTTGAGTTGAAAGGTAATTAGATAAATTACGAAGTAAGTAAATATTTGAGCAAAGTTTCTTAGCCAGATCATCGCCATGTTTATTCCATGTAGGTTTGGAGTCAATGTTAAGACCCAGAAATCTACCACTTTCAGAAGTCTCTGGTACAATATCAGTATCGCGTCGAAGAGTTACCAGAATATTAACAGTTTTACTTGTGTAGTCGGTAAGAGTCGGTAAGAGAGAGCCCTACTTTTTTTTTTCGGGGATTTACTTTACTTCCTGACCGACAATGCTTTGTACATAGAGACTTTTTCAGGAACCTTATTTTTAGTGACTCAGCACGTTTTAATACATGAGTGCTGCATACGCATCACGGTTTGAGGCTTTCTTCCTCTGTTTGCACCCGAAAGGTCCGAAAATGACGCCTACAGCGGCTGCAAAGTATAAGGGAAAGTCAACGACATTCGTCAACAAGTGGGTTAAACGATACTCGACAACGAAAAAATGTTGACGACTTACCAGATCGTGGCTCAACAGGAAAGGTGTCGGCTAAGCACGAAAGAATAATTTTAAACATGTTTTTTGGCAGAATCCTTAATTAACCCTGCGCCAAGGGGCAAAAAAACTGATGCAGAAAGGTTTGGATATACCACATGAAACAATTCGTACTCATCTCCAGGATCACGACTTAAAGTGGCGAAGAACAATAAAGAAACTTTTTTTGAGTAAAACAAAGAGAAAAACGACTCGCGTGGGCCAAGGGAAACATCGATCGAGACTGGATCAAGGTTATTTTTACCGATTAAGCTTCATTTTGGGGTTACGTTATCGCCCCCCGGGCTGGACATCCTCCACGAACCGATTGGTCCAGCGAACCGTGAAACACCCTGTAAAGATTCATGTTTGGGGGTGTCTCTCGGAAAAAGGTTTTGTTTTTTTATTTCCCTTTAAGTACAACTTGAACGCTGAAAAAATGGTCGAGATTTACAAAAAAGCTGTTATACCGACTTCCAAACGTTGGCATGGCGATAAAAATAAGCAGTGGATCCTCCAAGAGGACAACGACCCCAAACATCGGAGCAAGTTGTGTAGCCAGTGGAAGAGGACATTCGACATCATCACGCTGGATTGGCCGTCCCAGTCGCCCGACGCAAACCCCATTGGGAATATGTAGTCATTCATTAAGAACAAGCTTCGCAGGAAAAAGGTATACACGTTACAGCTATCACGAGATATTCGGAAAATATGGAGGTCTTTGCCGAAGGAATATGCAAAAAATCTCGTTCAAAGTATCCCCGACGATGCCAGGCGATCATTTACGAAAATGGAGACTTTTTAAATGTAAAAAAATTGTATAAATATATTCTTAAATAAACAATGCGAGACACGGTCTTACTTGACAGACTGTAAGTATACATTGCTAGTATTTGGAATAATTTCATCTAGCGGTGATTCATTAGAAGTCCGAAAGTAAGTATAAATATTTATTGAAAACATTGCTCTTTTTACAAAGCAAGTTCAATTAAAAGTTATAGAAAACGCTCAAAACCCTGCAGATTTAAAAGGAGTTTAAAATTTTACCTATTCCATGAGTTAGAATTGATTCTAAGTTAGATTAAAATACTTTTAAAATTTATTACTTTTGACCTATTTCTTCTTTTTTAATGATTGTTAACGAACCGGCAATTATATATCTTTCCTGCTTCTAGCAACTCTAATTTACTAAACGTAAACTGCTGATCAATTATAGAAATACGGTTGAAGATCACATCGCTTAAAATTTTCCAGTTTCAAGCAGTCCTCAAATTTTATTGAGTAAATTTTTATCCTCTTTAGCTTAACACGTTTTTTCCACTTGCATCTGGTCTTTTTTTATTTAGTAATTATTAACTTAATATTTTTAAACATCTATTCATAACGATTTATAATTATGCTTCAGTTAACATTATAAAGTGATAATTCAACTTCTTTTTAAACGATTATTTGTAATTACTTATAAAGGAGTCAAAATGTCTTAAAATGAACAACTACAATTCGTTTTTTAGCACCTGTTTTTATTTGTTGTTAACAGGCACCTAACGGTATTTTATTTTATAAGTAAATAATCTTGTAAAGGCACTTTATAATTCTATAGATCATTCAAAACAATTATTTTAATAATTGAACCATATATTTACGCACCTTGGGAAATTATTTATTATTAAGTATTTATTTTTCAGTTCATTGCAATAAATAATTGAATTTATAGAAATTTCTAATAACCTTGTCAATTATATTAATAATGAGTTTCATAAATAAAGATTTTAAAATATTAATGATCCAATTTACCTACCTGCTGCAATAATGATCAGCTTCTCACCAGGAGAAAATCCTGAAACAAAGAAATAAATATGTTTGTAATGTACCATTAAAATATTTTTTCCTGGAAGTGCATAAAAATCAACATACATTAAATTATATTCAAATGGATGATGCTGATAAATCAAGAAACAATCAAGAAGCATACACAAAAATGCCTTATTTCTACTAGATTTGGTGCTTATTACCGAGCATTAAAAACAAGATGAGAGTGGGAAAAACCAATAGTTCACATTACAAAGGAACTGATTAAAAGGTCCTAGTAGAAGAAAACCCCTTATCATTTAAATTAGTGTATGAGTTCGCTACACACGATTTTAAATAAAAAAACGTTTTTTTACAAAAAAAAAGTCCAAATGCCAAACCAACGTTAACGTAAACCCAGGCCCCCTCATTAAAAAAAGAAAGACCAAACAAGAAAACACCAAAACAAAATCCTGCATAGAGAGCTGGATTTAGGCGCTTGTTCTACTCGTTTATTTGATGTCTGTGTATAAAAATTTAATTATTTTTATTAGTACACAATGTATATATGTCGTATTTTGTTTATAATGACATTTCCTTAACCTAACAAACCGCCTTGTAAATTCCGAAACATTGTATTTGAAAAATGACCACTTGACAGGTATAACAAATTATCCTTTTTTAAACAATTAATAAGGTATTTATCTAGAACTTTATTAATTACATATAAACAAGAAAAAGTTCTTATTTATATAAATTAGTCAATTATTAAATTACTACCCCATTAATTCCATAAAAAAGAATAATTTCTAGTCTCTGGCATGTTCCCATTTTTCAGATATTATGTTTCGGAATTTATAAGGCGAAATAATATAAATAATGACATATACATATACAGTGTGTACTAATAAAAAAATAAATAAATTTATATACAAGGGACGTCAAATAAATGAGTAGAGAAGTAAAAGAGAAGAGAAGTAAAAGAATAGAGATATGAAAGCGCAGAGGTGTTAAAGCGTAGAGATGTAAGTGCGCCATTATAATTATAATTATTATTTTGCTTATTAGAGGCAAAATATTTTTTTTAAAAAATAGAATCGCAATGGACTCCACCAAACAAATAAAACAAGTTTGTTTAGGAGACATTTTGATATCATTTAGTTTGCGAACTCGCTACATTGTATTTTGTAAGGGATTTTGCAGTTTTCAAGATTTTCAGGACTGCTCTAAGAAGATCTTTGCTGCAACCAAACAATTAAAAGGCCTTAAAAGCCTCATATGCCTGTGTTCCTTAGGCCTCAATGTCATATGTTTGACTATCCGCTTGTGTAGTTAATTTAAGTAAAGAAAATAGTTGACTGCATGAAAAGGATGTTTTAATCAAAATAAATTATTTCCTCCTAGGATCGACCTTTAGCCGACTGTGGGCAGAAAAATTTAATTGGTCAATTATTGAGAACACACACCTGTTGTTTAATAAACAGCTCAACATCTAGTTTATTAATGTAGCTTATACACACATAGGTATAATAAATGTATACCTTGTAAGTTAATAAATATCGTTGACAAATCGTAAATCGGAAATGGTACAAAGACAATCAATTGCAATGTATATATACATATACATTTACAATCTTTTAAATTTAAAATGCACGTTAATAAGAAAAAGTTGAGTGTCCCCGTTTCTATTTAACTTGCTCCTACTTAAGTATGTTTAGAAAAAATAAAAGGTTAAACGAAATTTTTAACGCTGTCGCCTTCATTTAATTTTTAGACTGATATATTAATTTATTGGTATATTTAAAAGTGTTAAAATGCTGCCCGCCAAGAATGACTAATTCCTTTATTAAAAATTAAATAAAAGCTTTTATCAGTTATTCTAAAGAATTTAATTTAAACTGCACAAAAAAGCAATAGGTACCGATATTTATCAATGTATATTCTTTCAATTGATATATTTATTGTGTTGTGGTAATCAATCTAAGGAAACATTTATTTTAATTCAATTTTTAAAATAATTTCTTTATCTTTTAAATGCATGGTCAATGATTCGCAACGACCGAAAATCTGTTACTTGAGAAGTGCCGTATCAATTTTTTTTTTATTTATTTGAGTTTAAATTACTTTAAGTAATAATAATAGATTAAGATTGGCTAAATTTAATCATACCAGAGCATAATGTAAGCAATTTAAATGGGTATGCTTGAAAAAATATATTAAGTTTTAAAAAGGAATCCTCAATTTAACAACGAACTGCAATATCGAGGTATAAATTGGTGTAAATTAATTTTAGTCGTTTAAAAACCAAAAGCGGACAAGGAGGGGGAGGGGGATCAAGCTATTTTCGGACCTCCACTTTTCCAAATTCAATAATGATAAAAAAGTGAAAATCTGAAAAAAACGGGGGGTACCCTACATCGTTTTGGACATCCTTTAGAGGGGGGCGTCTGGAAATCGGACAAGCAGGGGGGGGGGGGTGTTTGAAATTCCGGAATTTTCGCGGACGTCTTTTATGGACGGCCCCTAAATCGTAAAAAATCTTAGGTAATTGTCTGTAATTTTTGTATAATTGAAAAATTTAAAGGGCTTGAAATCTTATTTTATTTTTTCCTTTTGAGCATACAAAATTATGTGGAAAATTTTAAAATCATCAAAGGATTTTAACATTTACGAATTTCTACCATAAATGTGATATGAGTCAAACGGTAAACAATGTTTTTTTAATGTATCAGATCGGACTGAATTTATTTTTATTTGATGCATTCTAATATTTATTTATAATATTAAAATAATGTATCTAAAAAAAAACGAGCTAAGCGCCAAATAAGAGCTTAGCCGTTTTGTTTTAGTTAAATCTACGAATATTTATTAAAACGCATTAAATAAAAATAAATTCTGTTCGCTTTGATACATTTTTAAAATGTTTTTTTGCCGTTTGACTCACATTTATGGTAGAAATTCGTAAATTTTAGTGTTTGACACATTTTCGGCACGGGTTAAAATCTTTTGATCATTTTAAAATTTGACATATAATTTTGTATGCTCAAAAGGAAAAAATAAGATTTCAAGCCATTTTCAACAATTTTTACGATTTTTGCGTAATTATACGAGTTTTAGGGACCCAGTTAGGATCCTTAGAGAAGTTTTATTACCCTCCTATTTTAAGGACTTTCTATTGTAGTGTAATTGCAACTTAAAGAAAGTTTAAGCCAATAAAAAATAAGGTCCACCCGAGGGTCCACCTAATATTACATACATGTAAAACGTTTAAATATGTACTTGTTATAGCCGCTAGTTTTCGCACATAGAATAGTATATTATGATCCAAGGACGAGAAATAATGTTTCTCGGTCGCATGCGGAGTTTGTGAATTGAGGCGTGAATACACGCGAATAAAAAATATTTTAAAGGAATGAAAGAAAACGTTATACTAAAGTTTATTTTTTTAAGGTATAGTTATTTTAAACCTTCCCGCTTGTAAACAATCTCGAAATTACCATGGTAACGTAAAATACGCATGCGTCGTAAGCGAAATAACTAGGGCCAATTTACACAACCGTAAAACGTTGACGTGCCATTAACGAGAACAAAACAATGGTTTATTCCTCTAAATTATTGGAATAAAAGCGATTTTATAAGCAAATTTTGTTTCTACAGGAATACAAAAGTGTTTTTAGCAACAGCTTTATCAATTCTCTTTTTTTACATCAAAAAATCATAAAAACAAAGTAAGTAAAAAAAATTATAAATTTTGGTTATGTTGACATTCAAAACAAGCCACATGCTCCAGTGTAAATTGGACTTTGTGGAGTATTTAGCGGCAAATTTAAAATAATTATACGTTAAAAAAATAAACTTTACCCTAGTAGAAATTTAACGTTAGAATAACGTTTTTCTACTGTTAGAAAACTGTATAAAAGTTCGTTATAAAATATGAGCAAATGTCCCGCTTTTTAACGTTAGAACCAAACGTTAGTTACAAACGTTAATGTAACGTTAGTTAGAAATACGTTATAAGTACGTTTAATTTCTAACTTTTATAAAATGGTAGCTGGAGACAAATTTATTCATATAAATAAATCTTAATATATTTTAACAATTATAATATTTTTAAACATAATTTCTTTATATTTATTTATAAAATAGCCATCTTTTTAGGTGGCCCTAAATATTTTTCGTGTAATATCCTGTTATTCTTCGATAAATACGTTTACCTCTCAGAAAAACTTTATATTTAGTTAGTTGTTATTTATTTATACATTCAGAATCTTAAAATATTTTTTCAATTATAGTACAGCATTGCCAGACTTACTATAATTTTGACTTTTGGGGGATATTTTTTTAAACTTATTATAGAAATAATAAATAATTATTAAACCTAGGCACGTAGCTGTCTGAAATGATTATTTTCTACTATAGCTTACGTATTAACAATGGAAATTTAAAAAATATTTAAAGTTAGAATAAGGTTAGAAAAGGTTAGAATTTAGTTAGGAAACTAACGTTAGATTTATGTGTTTTATAACGTTTTTGTCAAACGTTAGTTTTTAAGGTTAGATTTATATATCTTACAACGTTCTTGTCAAACGTTAGTTTTTAAGGTTAGATCTATATATTTTATAACGTTTTTGTATAACATTTGGGACTAAACATAAAAATGTCACTAATCTAATGTTATGTTAAGTTAGATTTATGTACTTTTCTACCAGGGTAGTAAAGAAAACTTATGCCACTATAAAATTTATTGTAAAAGTAAATTTTATAAGTAAGTACTTTATACATATAAAGTGAGATAATTAAAGTAAATATTACCTATGAATATAGGTTAATATTGTTAACATAATATAAATGTTACCGCAATAAATATATCTACTTAATAAAATTTATGGCCATGCATGCGTATAGAATTTCTTGTTTGAATTCAAACAATTCTGATTAAAAATTTGCATAATTTGTTGGTATTTTAACGTGACTAGATCATGTGCATTCATTTAATTAGACTTATTATAAGAGTCTTATAAGTACATAATTTTCACGTTTAATAATCTTCGGATTTAACCAAACCGCGCTGTTTAATTTAAAAGGTTTAAGCTTATGTTATCAGTATCACCATTGATTAAAGAGGAGAACTCCTCTATAATCACTGGTATCACTTTAAAATTACTACCAATATTTAGTTTAGAAACAATAAATTTTAAGTGACTATTTCACAAACAATATATAGGTCAATCAAAACCTTGCATTTTTAGTTTCTTGACCAATCAGATCAAAATGAATCTGATAATCACTTGTTACTATGGAAACAAGAAACTGACAGTTACTGATATTTTAATAAATTTTATATTTTTGCAAAATGTGTTTTTAATTTGTGAAGCTTACCTTTAGTTGAATTATTTTTATTGATTAGCAATATAAATGCTTATTTTATTACCAAAACATCCTAGGTATAAATTAATTTCAGATAATATATTATATTTTATGCACTTTCCATCTTAAAAGCTTTAAATCACGGATATTCATAAATTTTAATTTAATTGAATCTTGGTATTTAAAACAGGCCACTTATTTAAACACTATGGTTTAATTTAAACACTTATTTATTAAAAATATATTTACTTCTTTTAAATGGCGGAAATCAAAACATCAAATGACTGCGCTGGTACCGGTACAGCGTTGCCAAACTTTATTAGAAACCGATGGCAAATTGTTTTTTTACGTGTGGAAACACCCGTAATTTTATTTCTTTTCAGTTGAAAACTAAACTTTTTAAACAAAAACAGCAATGATCTTTATTTAAATGCTAAAATATATGATAAAAACTATTTTATTGGAATAATCTCAAGCATAAAATATCCCTCAGACAAAGTTTAGACTTGGCAACATTCGCGAACAAGTGAACATCGTGGTTTTAAAAAGTGCGGCAAATTTAAATTCTTAATTATAGTTGTAAAGTAATATTGTTGTTTAGTTCTTAATTTTTTAATTTAAATATTAAACAACATTAAACATGGTAAAATTATATACTTCCTTATTTTGTTTGTGAAATAGTCTTTCAAAATACCATTCGTTATACATAATTTTTTTACTGTATATAAAAAAACATTTTGCTTAAGGAAATTGTTTTCGTGCATTTTTTGTCAAAATTCTTCGACCTGCGGTCTGCGGTAACACGAAAAATGCACTCAAACAATTGCCAAGCAAAATATTTTTTTAATACAGTAAAAAATTATCGATAATTCAACATGCACTTATGATATTACTACTGAAATTCGCAGGAGATCGATGCTACTGAATTTTGTAAAAGAAACCCTAGAAGAAACTCGCATACTCGAAGTTTTGCTAAAGTAATCACTTATAATTCTCAAACAATTGCCAAGCAAAATATTTTTTTAATACAGTAAAAAAATTATCGATAATTCAACATGCACTTATGATATTACTACTGAAATTCGCAGGAGATCGATGCTACTGAATTTTGTAAAAGAAACCCTAGAAGAAACTCGCATACTCGAAGTTTTGCTAAAGTAATCACTTATAATTAAGTTATTATTTTTTGCCAAGAGGTACCCGGGTAGACAGCTACGCTAGTAGTAATCGATTACGTGAAATTGTTAATCACTACAAATAATGCTGTCTACCCCTCGTCGCATAATAAAACTCTAGGAAGGTGTGTGTTCAATGTATCATTAAATGTTTGTGAGAAAGGCAGTAAAATTCGGGAGTAAACGAACCATAACAACGCGACCGTCATCTATTTGATGGCACCTTCTTTAATGACTTTGACTCTGACTATGTAATTTTTTCCAGTTCTTTAATAGTATACTATGTAATACCAAGCGCTGTTGTATAATTTAAAGATTCGTAATACATTTTTCAGATAATTTTGTTTCTCGTTTTATACGCGCTATTTATTTTTTTGTACAACTTGTATAATGTATTATATCTTGGTTAATTTCGTGCTAAATATTCATTTAATTAATGCAATTAAACATAATGTTTAAAACAACGTATAATTTTTTTTTAAGTATAGTTCCTTATTTACAGGGTGTATTTGAAATAGGGTCGGAAATTTTAACAGGTGATTCTACATGATAAAATATGACAAAAAGTTCCTATAAACATATGTCTAAAAATGCGTCATAAGGGAGCTACGCCCCTTTGAAATTGGCTAAAAAAATCGGTTTTTATTTAATAACTCAGGAACCCTTTGAGGGTTAACGAGGTTAACGAGGTTTTGCACGTGAATTAATCCTAATAAGGCCCATCTTTGTATGTAATTTTCACGTACTTATTTAAACCAGGGGTGTGCGAAAAGGGGGCTCCTTATCAGTTTTTTTCCCACACTTTTTTCTGTGTAACTTTTTTGCAATTTTATTTTTAAAATATGATTCCTCAGGTCAAAATACATAAAAAAGGTACTCTTGTTGTAATACTGTAGGATTAACCGTTTTCGAGAAAAGTTAATTTGAAGGTGAAATTTCACTGTTTGAGGACGAAAAATTAAATACTAAAATGTCGAAAACCAAAATTTTAATGATGCAATGTTATTCTACATCAAAAGCTAAGAAAAAAAGTTTCCATACATGTAGGTCGAAAAAACGCTTTTAAAACTACCATAGCCCTTTAAAAATGGTGCATATTTAGGAGACCATAGCTCCATTAGGATTCATTTTTGGAAGTACCTGTATATGAGTTTTTTTTTTTAGTTTTTAATGTACATTCGCCCTGCATCATTAAAATTTTGGTTTTCAACATTTTAGTATTTAATTTTTCGTCCTCGAACCGTGGAATTTCACCTTCAAATGAATTTTTCTCGAAAACGATTAATCCTACAGTATTACAATAAGAGTACCTTTTTTATGTATTTTGACCTGGGGAATCATATTTCAAAAATAAAATTGCAAAAAAGTTACACAGAAAAAAGTTTGGGACAAAAAACTGATAAGCCCCCCCCCCCCCCGTTTCGCACACCCCTGGTTTAAATAAGTCCAAACGAAAATTACATACAAAGATGGGCCTTATTAGGATTAATTCACGTGCAAAACCTCGTTAATATCTTAAAGGGTTCCTGAGTTATTAAATAAAAACCGATTTTTTTAGCCACTTTCAAAGGGGCGTAGCTCCCATATGACGCGTTTTTAGACATATGTTTATAGGAACTTTTTGTCATTTTTTATGATGTAAAACCATCTGTTAAAATTTTCGACCCTATTTCAAATACACCGTGTATACTCTAAACAGCTAAAAGAATATTATAATAATTATTAAAAAATCGCTTGTCTGCTTGTCCATTTGTCAATTCTTCTTGCTTGCACGAACGATATGTCTGATCGATTTAAAATTTAGTAAAAGTCATATGAAGAAAAGAACTCAGTTTTAAAAATTCCTTAGAGGCCTAACTTATGAAAATTATATAAATAACTTTGATAAAGTCCAAATGTTTAGAAATCTGTTAATAAAATTATTAATACAAATATTCACATTAATTTTAAAAATATGTATTCAAAGCGAAGAAAGTTATAGAAGGAAAGTTAAAATTTTCAGGAAAAAAATATCAGAGATATCAAGAAAACAAAAATAGTGCCTAGATATATCTCAAGATAGTTAAATTCAAAGTATGGAATACCTAAATAACGTCGTATTATGTATTTCACCCGAGATTTAACCCATTTTACCAAGGTAATTTACTGTTTTAGATGATCAGTAATGGCAATAACCATGGTAAAATGGATGACAATATCATATTTTGCAAAATATTGAAAAAACAAATTAACAAATTTACCCCTCTGAAAATTTCCTCACTTCTAAAAAGTGAATTTGACTCTAAATATAAAATACATAGTTCCAAAATTTAAATACTTATAATAATTTTATAATTTTTTGTGTAATACCCACTTGTTTCGATTCTTATAATAAATATTATTACATTATTAGCATTTCAATTGTTTGTTAATTTAAGAACGTTAATAAACCGCAAATTTATTATCAGCCTAACACAGTTAGCCATGTTGCTATTATCATAATAAAGATCATAAACATCGTACTGTATGTGTGGCAGTAGAACAAAGAGAAATTATTATTAAAAAAATTACATTAACAAATACGTTTTTGTTACAATAAGCTGTGAACAGTATGAAAGACGAAATATTGCACAGGATACTCTTAGCAGTGGTTATCATTCTGTTTTTCCTGTAGTAGTATTAAAAGTCCAGTCAAATAGTAAATGTAAATTGCACTAAATGCACACGGGCTGATATTTTAACACCTTCCGCTCCATTGTATGGATACGTGTGGATATTTTTAGGTAGAGCAGAATTTACCACAATATCCACAGTTGAATATTCGTATACGGTATTTTGCATATAAGTTTTAATGTGGTATAGGGACCTATACCTTGAAAAACGGACTGGAGCGAAATGTTTAAAGGGTTGTAGTGGATGGTAACAGAACACTCCTGTTAGTTTTTCACCGGGTGTCCGCTAACTTGAATTTTAGGGGTGAGTGCGGTCAGCGCCGGACAGAGCCGGCCCAGGCCCAGTGTAACTTTTTACCCCCCCCCCCATTTTTCCAAAACAGAATTGTCCCATGCAGGGCCGCAGCTAAGGCACTTATACGCTGAGGGGTTGAAGTGGCGCGCCAATCAGGCGAAATTTTTTACGAATTATGTTAATTTCTGACTTTTTTTAATTTCATATTGTAAACTTAAGTATTATAATCATAAATTAAAAAAAAAACAAATAAGGAAGTCTTAGCGCCACAGGCGAAAATTTTAACAATTTTGATAGTCAATTTTAATTTTAAAACAGTATTTTAAATATTTTGTTTTTTCTTAAAATTGTTTAAAATTAAAAATTTCTGTTCCTCAGTATTTTAAATTTAAAAAAATACAAGCACTGGCGCCGCAGGCAATTTTTTACAAATCTTACGCTTAAGTTTTACAAGCTTAAATTAAAAAAAGAACATAAATTAGCCCTAGCACTGCCGGCGAAAATTTGATAGTCTATTCTGATTTTAGAACAGTATTACAATTTTAAATTTCATATAAATGTAAAAGGGCTCTAACGCTGTAAGCGAAAATTTTTAAAAATTTGATAGTCCATATTAATTTTAAAAGACTAGTAACAGTGCACTATTTTTAATATAAAGCTTTACAAAAATTCAAAAATTCTTAAGCGCTGCCGGCGAAAATGTTTATGTTTAAGTTTTATAATCTTAAATAATAAAAAAAACGAATGAAAACCCTAGCGCCGCGGATTTGAGGGTCTATGCATCTGCATATTTGCTCGTTTTGACGCCCTTATCGTTTTGGGTAAGTATACATAAATAAACTGTTTATTGTAAACTTTCGACGCCGGGCCCCCTGAATCCGGCCCTGAGTGCGGTTGGCCATTTTGGGAGTGAAATTGTTTTTTTCGATTTTTTATGGCTGCAGCCAAATTATTCATCGGAGGATAAAATTGTTTATAAGCAAACTTGTAGTTCTTGTAATTCTCTATAAGCTTCATATATTACGAAAAGTATTTTGGTACGGTTACAGAGGGCGAGTTGCACCCTCTGTGACCCTACCAAAATAACTATGAAAATTTGTTTATATATATGGAACTTATAAAGAATTTTAAGAGCTACAAGTTTGCTCATAAACAATTTTATCCTCCGATAAATAATTTGGCTAAAAAATCGAAAAAAAAAATAGTTTTACCTATAACATGGTTATTTTTGAATGTAACTCGATTGCTATTATTATAATAAAAAAATATTTTAACAAAAATTGTTGGAAATTAGCTCTTTAACAAAAGTGCATGCAATTTTATCGTAAGATGCATATTTACCGAGATAACCGCACTCACCCCTAAAATTCAAGATAGCGGACATCTCTTACGCAAATCACCCGGTGAAAAACTACACAGAGACTACTACTACCCGTGTGCATTTATTCCAGTTTCAGCATAGGAATTCGTTGTTATTTGACTGGACTATACTGCCCTGATAAAGTAAAGGGCAGTAAATAACATTGGTCAAAAGCAGCGTTTTCAAAATATTACATCAGGGTTGACGTGAAAACGCCGCTATGCGACAATGTGACTTACTGCCCTTTACCTTAACAGGGTAGTATAAATAGTGGTACTAGTTTCGGGCGGGGATGTCAAGACTGGCAATTAGACCTTTTTGTCTTACTCCGGTGATACTATTTTTTCTACTCTAACAAGGATTTTTTTCATTATACCCGGAACCTACTGTTTAACGTGGAATCAGAACCTCTATGGTCGGCAAGTTTAGGTTTTAGTTGGCGACATTCGGTCCCTTCCTTTGGCGGCCTTGACATGCGAATAGAAAGTCGCGCCTTGACTGCATCATTTGATCCTTTTCTTTGGCGTCCTTTATTCACTGCGTTTAGTGCTTGCCTTCAGTACTGTGTAAATCCTTCAGTAGTATGTGCTGTGGTTTTGGTAGCACATGCCAACAAAATGAGGATCCGCTTAATCATCATCGTGGCTTTTGGCCGTCCGCTGCCGCAGCGGCTCTGCGTTTGCTGTATACGGTTTCTTATTAGTGTACTTTTTGCTTTCAAGCGACTTAGTATAATAGATAATTTTAAAACTTTAAAAACCACCTTATTAAAGAAGAACTGTGAAGAGAAATATAACATTTACATAAAATAAATAACACATTTAGGTCGTTTAAAATGTAATTTAATAACCAGAAAAAGTCGTTTCGCACACTTTCAACCGGTAATATAATAAATTTATGATAAAAAAATGACAATAATTTTTGTATAATGGGTGAAACTCTTATCTGATAAGTATGCCACCTAATGACAGTTTTTATTATCTGTATCTCGGGTTTATTGTACTTTTTTGTAATTGCAAAAAGGAGAGGATTTTATACAACCAAATGGCGTTAATTTTAGTTTTTGTTAGTTTTAGTAGTAAAACTAATTTCAACGTTACTTTGTAGAATCTTTATGTTTATTAGCATAAGAACGTTAACTTATAATTAAAAACAAATTAATTAGAAATCAACTATCATACTTACGCCTAAAGACTTTGTTTTTGTCGCAGATTTAGAATTCGTAAGGTTCCCTATTATCCGTGCCTGAATTAGACTGCATTGACTCAAACCTAAAACGTATTATGCTGCTCTCGTATAAGGGATTCCCCTCAGACGGAGTTACGCGAACCGCACCCGAATTGGTATTATCCTCGCTTTTTAGCACACTTTAGCAAATGAGTCACCGCAGTATAATTCAGACACGGATAATAGGTATCCACATAAAATAGGGGGTCAGATTTCTGCACTTTGAAAGATCAGCTTGAGATAAATTACTCTAATTTGACTTATCTCATTAAAAAGTTCACGTGGGACACTTTTTGTAAGAAACACTGTTGCAGCGTTAAAATTATAATTATTTTTAAGCAAACATACACTGAAGAAAGAGGCTAAAGAATTGATTTTCTTGCTATTTTTGCTTTTGGAGCAAATCATTTTTTTTTGTCTACGTATTTCGTCCAAAGAAAGGATTAGTTCTTGGCATGAATGCTACATTCTTTTTCCGATTGCTTTAACGAAAAGAAGCGTGGATTTGAAACAACCCACTCAGTATTTGATAACGGCGCCAAATTCTCTTAAATCAAAGCATAATTATTTTTGTAACTTACATTGGTTCAACACAGATTCATATTAGTTTGATCCAAAAGAAATCCTTGTAAGGTGGGTGAGCCAATTATCGCCATGTTCCTAATATTGCCACCCCTTCTGAAACTTGTTGGTTCGTCCTGTGTCATAGATGGCACTGCCAGTATATCTTTTATATCAAAAAGATGCCTGTTAATATGATGTATCTGTATCCATTTGTTAAAGGCTTACACAAAAACGCAGTTCGTGTTTCGTGCTCTTCCAGCATAAAAACTTGTTAAATTGTGCTGACCGTCGCCAACTGGCTAGTATTGAATATTGCAGGGCAAGAACGTAATAAGGTAGGCGCAAACATGCACTTTTTTAGTCCATATTATGGTTCACTCAGTAAAGAAGCTAATAGGTAATTTTTTGAGGTTGTTGTCTAAGTAGCTGTGTTCCTAATATTGCCATGCAAAGTAGTTGACAACAAAAAAATGACAAAAACAAAAAACAACGAGAAAAGAAAGCAACCAAAAAATCAGAGAGTTCTGAATCTTGGTTATGCTTTTTATTCGAAGAGAATCGCCAGGAAGATATGAAATTGTAATCGATACGTACACGGAGAATGCGTGGGCCTTACTAAAAACGATTTTTTTTTTATTTAAGTGCCAAAATCGTACCTAAAAACAGCTAAAATTGTTATTGTGTCACAATATTTTCTTATTAGTTTGTTAATTTTTTGTAAGTTTGTTCTTTACTTTTATTGCCAGTACCCTGGAAATATTTGAGAGATGGGTTCCTAATATTGTCAGTATGATATCTTTTTTAAAAACCAATAATATTTTTTTGAAGTTCCTGCAGTTTGTTTATTTTTTGCCCATTAGAATAAAGATATGTTTATTGTTAATGTAGTAAAGTTTCAGGTAAATACAAATAAATTTGAATGCAGTAAAAAAATAAAATTTCTTAACATGGTAATAACTGGCTTACCGACCTTATATTAAAAGTATAAATCCACGGGCCACAAGTCACAACCACATCACTAAAGATCCAAAACTTGAGTACTTTACACCAGACAAGTAAATATAGTTTTTTTCTCCAGCGCGCAAATTATCTACACGATGAGTAATGACCAATATTTTTCCTACGAAACTATGGCGGTTATTTTCACGTATAAAATATATTAATAAATTTTCGTGTTATTTTTTTGAAAGCAGCCATTTTGCTCGTAACCAGTCTTAAATAGTCCATAAGTAATGTTAGTTGTAACGCGATATAGTAATATTATATTAGTATATCACTTCAAAACACTAACAATTATGTTTAATTCTAGGTAAATTTGTTCATAAAAGCACCGTTAAGTCGTATCAGCATATAAAATTTTTCTGCTTCATTTCCTAGCAATACTCGTTTAAGTAGAAACACTGCAATCATAGTTCTATTAAAATAAAACAAAAGATTATTTATTGTGGTATTTACAAGAAGAAAATTAATTTTTATTATTTTACACTTGTAATTGTAATTTTGTACAAAATTACAATGGATGGAATTGTTTTAATACTTTTTATACCGGGTGCCCCACCTTTTTATTTAAAATCAGATTTTAATCAGATGGTTACCCAGATAGCACAAAGTAATACTATGGACCTCCAATGGACGTATGTTCATGGACGGCTGTATGTCCATAGGACATCCGTTCAGAGTCCAGATGACACAACTGTGGACATCCATAAAGTGTCCGTTCAAACCCTTCCATCCAGCATCCATAGGACTTGCTTTTTTGTTTACTTAACTGGTTTTTGCGACTGTGAAAAACTTTTATTTAACTTGCAATATTTGTTGTTTGTTTGTTTGTTTAGGGCAAATCTGCCAAAGGTTTTTTCGACCACTTAGAATATACTTAGTAAGCTAAAATTTGGTACACATGCTGGTCTGACAATACAATTTTATATAAAACTTAGCCCCCAAAACCCCTAAAATTTAAAAATCCATTTATTACCCACGAGATAATTTAAAACTAAAATTAGGTTACATACTCATCCAGTGATAATCAAATTTTAAAATAAATTTTACATCCCCCCTTATCTTCTTATCCCCCCCATACGCGTATAAGACTAAGTTTGCCCTCTCTCTGTTTCACCCGCTTAGAATAAACGTAGAGAGCTAAAATTATAAGCGTAAAATGGACACTGAATGGACGTCCACTAATAGTCGTACAAAGGATGTAAATATATGGACGTACACAGTACATCCATTATTATTCCGTGGACCAATGTACTTAAAAGGGATCTAAAATGGACGTCCATTGGACGACCGGTGCTATATGGGTATAGGCCTACATTAAAATTGAAAATAATACTCCCTTGTACATAAATGCGTTATATACATTTCTAAGCATCTTTTAAAAGTGTCCGTCCATCTGTCATACTGTCCCTTTGTCCGTCCGTCTGTATGTCACGTTTTCTAATCCGCAGTCACTCAAGAAAGAATAATCTGATCGACATGAAAATAAAATAATGGAGGGCTAAACATTTAAAAAATCTAAAATAGTAGAAGAAAATCTCTAATCAACTTAAGATTTTCAGGAAAAATTACTTTTGTTAAATAGATCAATCGTACCAAAATTAAAAAAAATCCCCACAAAAACAAAAAAGTTATAGGGGAATAAAAATTAAAAAATATTGAAGTAAAAGTGCGATCAACGTTATTTTCTCAAAAAAAATCTTTTTGTAATAATCGTAATTAAGAACTCCCGGTGGTCGTCGTCACCAGATATATTTAGTCTTGTAAAATAAAGTCCTTTTTCACGATTATTATTATTTTTTATTAATGTCAAAGTCAAAGTCTATTTTTAATATAATGTCAGAAAACTAATTAACAAAAAACAGATAAAAGGTAAATAATAAATAATACAAAAAGCAACAAAACCTTTAAAATAAACAATGTAACACTTTTGAAGGATCAGTCTCACCAAATTTGAAAAAAAAAACCAAAAACAAAAAAGGGGGCTAAAAAATTGCCTCTATTTAAAGTCAATTGTACCAAATTTGAAAAAGTCCATTTTAAAACAAAAAAGTTATAGGGGCACCCACTTAAAAATTAAAAATACAATTCAAAACTTCACCAGGAAAAAATACTTGCAACTACGAGGAGTATACCATAGAATGCAAAGATATTCACGGTTTGTTTATTTATTTTGGTAATTACTTTACATAATAAAATTTTAGCTGGAAAATGGTAAGCGCAATCACCGTAAAATATCCTATCAAAATAAATGGCAATTTACATAATGTCTAATAACAAAAATGATAAGAATTTAAAAATTTTACTTTCATTTGATCCGGAAGTTACGCGAACTTACGTGTTCGATTATCAATTGTTTCCGTAAGATTATTTCACGAGATAACGCGAAAGAATGGGTTCCCAAATTAAAATTAAATTAACAAGTAAAAGTGTAATTGTCACGGTGAGATTTATGCGCACATGTGTGAGTATAAACTTAGGCATTTATGACCTCCCACATGGAATGGTCCAACTCGAATTATGTGGACATAGCGACTCCCTAAATAATTCGAAAACCATTTCCAGGCATAATTTAGAAATATTATAACCTCAATTTACAACACAATCTGTATCATGTCGTTGTTTGCGCATGCCGCCATCTAGCCACCGACTAACTACTATTTAAAATCAAATTACGATATGGATGGCTTCAAATCTTGCTCGTAGATACTAGCGCTTTTTGGTCAATACGTAACCTAATCGAACTACAAGTTACCAGGGGTAATTGTAAACTGAATATAAATTATAATTACTATAGATGGCAAGTAAGAACACAAATGTGTGAATATTAGAATTTTACCCCAAAAATTATATCTTGGACCTTTTAATGGAAGTGAACATTTTTAAAAATAATGTTATCTCGCACCTTTTAATAGAACTGAACATTTAAAAAATAATAATATCTTGGACATTTAAATGAAACTGAACATTTAAAAAAATAATGATATATTGGACCATTTAAAGGATCTGAACATTTAAAAAATAATAATAATATCTTGGACCTTTTAATGAAAGTGAACATTTTAAAAAATAATGATATCTCGCACCTTTTAATGGAATTGAACATATAAAAAAATAATAATATCTTGGACCTTTAAATAAAACTAAACATTTAAAAAAATAATAATATCTTGGACCATTTAATGAAACTGAACATTTAAAAAACAATAATGATATCTTGGACGTTTTAATGAAACTGAACACATAATAAGCATATTATGCCCAGGTGTAAATTTGTGATAAATCTATCAAATCCAATGTACATTGGATTTTACGTAAAAGGCAGATAAGTATTTTTAATGATAAATTATAATCATACGTAATCAATTGGCATTTTGATTATATTATAATTATAAATAAAGTGCTGACACACATTTCAAAGTGCTAAAAAGGCGACAAGAATAATGACAATTAATAATTATTAATTACTATAGAGTCGTTTCAAGTAAAATCCTGTATTTATGATTTTTCATGTATACGATTTGCTTGGAAATTATTTACCAAGCCTATTTTTTTCTCACTTAAATTTTTTTCAAGACTGATAAGAATTATTTGTTTTTCTCACTTCCCACAGGAAAAATTCTTATATGAAGTATTTGTGATACTTTAGTTAGATACGTTTTGCAAATATAACAATACTTGATATAAACATTTAAATAATTAAAGAAAAATTGTTTCAAATTCAATTAATACTTGTTTTAGTACTATTTTTTATTACTTTAAATACTTAGTATAAATATATACACTTAATACAAGAAATATCATTACTTAAATTACACAGAAAAAAAGGTTATCTTGGCAGAAGATAATAACTTATCTTGGATTTATATTATCTTAAATCGAGGTAATAATCTTCTTTTAAGATCATGTATCCTCGGTTTAAGATTATCTGTGACTTAGGTTTCCTTTAATTATTCTCTTGGTAGAAAAATCCTTGTGTCAAGGATTTTTTCCTTAAATGCATGACATTTAAAAAAGTAACAGAGAATCAAAAGTTATTATCTTGACTTAAAGCCCCTGTTGTCTTAAAGAGTTTTCCGGCTGGCTGGCAGACAATTTGCGCAGTAGTTCAAGATATGGGCGGGAGAGAAGTTAGGTTTGTTTTTTTTTTGCCGTCAGTTGTCTTTAAAGGTGTATCATTGTTTTAATCTGCTTTAAAATGGACGAATTTGTATCTGTTACCCTCAAACGATGGGGATTTTCAAATTTACTTAAAAAATTCACGGGTAAGTAGCATTAAATAATTTATACCTATAAGCGCCTTTTTGCAATGGCGTTGCAACAAGTTTTTTTTCAAAAACAAGTGCTTTTTCCTACGGCCACTTATGAAACCAAATTTCACACGATTAATAGAGTAAGAAAGTATCATATTTCATAGGCGTGCGAAATAATATTATACATGTGTGGGAAATTTTTTCAAAATATTTACCATTCTATTAACCCTGGAACCTGTGGGGTCAATATGATCTTGAATCAAGAGAATCATAATCTTAAATCAAGATTATAATTCTCTTCATTCAAGATTATATTATCTTAAACCAAAACTTGGTGCCAGAAAATACGATCTTGGATAAAGATAATATGATCTTAAATCAAGATAATTACATACTTGATTTAAGATAATAAGATCTTCAATAAATGGTTTAAGAGGCTTTGATTTAAGGAAATGTCCTTAAATCTAGGACCTCAAATACCAAGATCACGGCGGACTTGATCCAAGACAGTCCTGGCGTTGAACATATCGAAAGCCATGGCGGCCTTGGTTCAAGATCGTTTTGCTTTGATTCAAGATATCCTTTTTTTCTGTGTAAGCACTTTTACGTGATGTTTTAAATTATTGTTCTAAGGAACATACGTATTTAGCTTCAGTCAAGCAAAACATTTGATTTAAGTACTTAACATGCTTGCATACAAACTTTTGAGCCACTTGTTCTGAATATTACTAATATTACTAATTTTAGTAATAATTTTCTGTGTTTAATCAAAGTTTTTTCAGCTATATTAAGCTGTAGGAAAGGCTAAATGAATGTAACGAATTTCTTCTAATTTTCAACACACACATACATATTTGTAAAAACAAACAATCTCTCATGGCTAAATATTTAACTCCATTTTAAGTGTTATTTTTATACCACTCCTCGCAGCTGAATAGTATCGTATTCTATTTACTTTCAAATTTACAAAATTCTGATATTTTTCTTGAAAAAAAAAAACACTAAATATTTGACTTTTTGACTAGCATTTCCACAAGATACTCTTTTTCCCAAATCTCTTCAATACGCTCTTGTTGTTAACTCAATCCGATCATGTTTTCTTTAGTATTTTACTATAGCACTACATTTCAAAGTACTCATTTCTATCTTCATTTTCTTTTTGCAAAAAGATAAAAAATTATAAAAAAAATATTTTTTTTTTTAAATTATAGTTTTTTTTATTTTTTAATAAAGTTTAACCCCCTATAACTTTTTTGTTGTTGGGAGGATTACTTTAATAATAATAATAATATAAATAATAAAGGTCTTTATTAATTAATTAATAATAATTTACATTACGAATTTATGTCGTAATACAAATTCTTACACCAAACCCAAAAAATAATATATACTAAGAAATAAACTAAATATTGCAGAAAAGTAAATAAAAATAAAAATACACATAATTGTATGTAACATAAAAATAGAAAAAACTTTAATCTGAAAACAAAAACTAAAACTTGGCATTGGTAGAATTGATCCTTATAATAAAAGTAATTTTTCTTAAAAAAGTTAAGTTAATCGGTATTTTCTTTCAGCTTTTATCAATTTTTTTAAAAGTTTAAGCCCCCATAACTTTTTTGTTTTTGGGTGGATTACTTTCAAAAACAATCTTTCTTTCAAAGAACTTGATTTTTCCTGAAAATTTCAAGTCGTTCGGATTATTCGTTCTTGAGTTATCGTGTTAAAATAATCGCGTCATCGGACGGACGGACATTAAAAAAAAAAGTTGCTTATTTTTAATTTTTTTTTTGAAAATTCGAAACTGCCTTATATTATTCTAGCGCAGGCGCTGTGAATAATATAAAAAGAAAAAGAACCATTAAGTGCGAAGCATTACAGATCTTTACTATTGTTTACGCTTGGAGAAAACTTCACTGGAGAGTGTGATAATTAGAAAATGAAAAAAAAAACAAACATTAATTTATGGCTTTTAAGTGAAAATTGCTAGGAGAGAAAGAAATAGTATCGTCATTTAAATGGCCAAGAAAAATGTTAAAAGTCGATATAAATAAGGAAAAAAACGGCCATTAAACTACATTTTAAGTACTCTATGGACTTGTTTGTCTTGATAGAAAGCATCGCATTTCTTTTGTATTTAACTACTTTGACAAATACCTTTTCGACTAATTTATTTATTACGCAGTAAAAACACAAAACAATGCATTCCCCTAAAAAGTTAATTATTTTTCATAATTAGATTTACTCCGCCACGCGTCGTTCAAGCAAATGCAATCTAGTGCGAAATAGAGCCTCTTTACGCATGCGTTAGGAACAATACTCTTCCTACGAGCAGGGTTAAAATAAAATGTACATTTATATTTTATCAAATAAATCGAAATAAAATCTATTTTTATAATTTTTCAATAAGAAAATCAATTAACAGGTAAGAAATTTAAACATTTTTATAATATTATGAATAAATATAACAAGAATAACACTACACAAGTAAGAAATTAAACAATATTTATGCGTGCGGAAAAGACTTTCTTTCCACACGCACATGCGTGCTGAAAGAGTGATCTTTCCGCACGCTCGTAGGAAAAAGCTATTACGTCTTGTCAATTTTCTTCCCTTTTTTCTTAACTAGGGTCACTTGATCGGTTGTTGCTTTTTTGCATACTTCAGTTCATGCAGATTCATATAATCCTTAGATATCATTCCAAATGATTCATTATAAAATTGTGTAAAGGCCTCTACACAATTTGCTAACGTTAAAGAATATTTCAGTGTACTTTTTCCGAAAACATATAAAAAGCTGGACCGATTTTCATTTTAGTTTTCCTTTAAAATTCTATAATAATAGAATGGCGTTTGGGTAATGCTTTATATTTTTAATTGCTTCGACATATTTTGTTGTACTTTAAAAAAACTTACAGGGTTAGAACCAAAATGCAAAATATCAGATTTTTAAAATTATTGGTTCTCCATAAACTTTTAATAGGCCACTTCCGTGAATAACCCTGTACAGGGTGTATTTGAAATAGCGTAGGAAATTTTAACAGGTGATTCTACATGATAAAATATGACAAAAAGTTCCTATAAATATATGTCTAAAAATGCGTCATAAGGGAGCTACGCCCCTTTGAAATTGGCTAAAAAAATCGGTTTTTATTTAATAACTCAGGAACCCTTTGAGATATATTAAAGAGGTTTTGCACGTGAATTAATCCTAATAAGGTCCATCTTTGTATGTCATTTTCACGTACTTATTTAAACCAGGGGTGTGCGAAACGGGGGGGCCTTATCAGTTTTTTGTCCCAAACTTTTTTCTGTGTAACTTTAGTGCAATTTTATTTTTGAAATATGATTCCTCAGGTCAAAATACATAAAAAAGGTACTCTTGTTGTAATACTGTAGGATTAACCGTTTTCGAGAAAAATTCATTTGAGGGTAAATTTCACGGTTCGAGGACGAAAAATTAAATACTAAAATGTCGAATACCAAAATTTTAATGATGCAATGTTATTCTACATCAAAAACTAAAAAAAAAAGTTGCCATACATGTAGGTCGAAAAAACGTTTTTAAAGCTACCATAGCCCTTTAAAAATGGTGCATATTTAGGAGACCATAGCTCCATTAGGATTGATTTTTGGAAGTACCTGTATATGAGGTTTTTTTCTTAGTTTTTAATGTACATTCCTGCATCATTATAATTTTGGTTTTCAACATTTTAGTATTTAATTTTTCGTCCTCGAACCGTGGAATTTCACCTTCAAATGAATTTTTCTCGAAAACGGTTAATCCTACAGTATTACAACAAGAGTACCTTTTTTATGTATTTTGACCTGAGGAATCATATTTCAAAAATAAAATTGCAAAAAAGTTACACAGAAAAAAGTTTGGGACAAAAAAACTGATAAGCCCCCCCCCCCGTTTCGCACACCCCTGGTTGAAATAAGTACATCAAAATAACACATAAAAACGGGCCTTGGTAGGATTAGTTGGCGTGCAAAACCTCGTTGATATATCTGAAAGGGTTCCTGAGTTATTAAATAAAAACCGATTTTTTTAGCCAGCTCCTTTATGACCCATTTTTAGACATATGTTTATAGGAACTTTTTGTCATATTTTATGATGTAGAATCATCTGTTAAAATTTCCTACGCTATTTAAAATACACCGTGTATATTGCAAGAATATGAAATCCGAAATCCTTGTTTCGAAAAATTCAAAACATACAATCATTGAACTCCAAGCCGGAGAATTGATAATTGCAAGTACAAATGTATATTAAATGAACATTCAGAAATATTTTAACATTGTAGGCAAAAAAATCTCAGGATAATGAAAAAAGATCACTTTCACGAAAGAAGATTTAAAATAGAACCAAACAAACAATAGAAAATTTGCAACATTGCTTAATTTAAATTAGTTTTTGCAACACATGCTTAATTAATGGGAATTAATGTAGCCACAAGATCACAAAGTGTATCTTTCATAAGAGGTTAAACGCCATTTATCGCTTATGAGCATATGCGCTAATCCTGAATAGACATTAGGTTTAAGAAATTTGTCAACGCAAACCAAGAGTTAATCCTGTTAGTAGGAAGTCTCCACATTATAAAACCATCAACAGTAAAATCAGAAGATAATGGAATTTATTCCTCAACAATGACCATAATATAATAAGTTAATTTAAGAGGTGATTTTAAGTTGAAAAATATGTAAAAAGTTCCCATAAAGGTTGGTCCGGAAATGAGGCCTAATGGAGCTGCGACCCTTCGAAGATGGACATATTGAATGGGGCACAAAAAAAGCACCAATAACATTTTAATGCTTCACGGCGATTCTTCATTTAAAACTAAGCAAAAAAGTATTCTTCACCAAAAAACCTAGATTTAATATTAAAGGAGTTATAGCCTTTTAAAAAGTAACATTTTTAGTGGCACAAAATGTTACTTCCTCTTAAATGCATTTTTTTTAAACGGTTGCTCCTACAGTGTTACACTATATGACATATTTTATGTATTTTTACTGAAGGAATCTGTATTTATTACAAAAAATCCAAAAAATGTATACATGAAAAAGTTTTGGGGCAAAAATTTGTTAAGCCTAACATATTTTGTCCGTCTAGGCACGCCTCTGGATAAATTCAAAAAAATAAATTAACATAAACTTATTGCCATTATTAATACTAGTATACATGCAAAAGCTCGCCGCTCTAGCTTAAATAGTACAAGAGTTATTAATTAAAAACCTTATTTTTATTACAATTTTAAAGAGCCGTAGCTGCCTTAGGGCTCATTTCCGGACCAACCTTTATAGAAATTATTTTTCATATTTTTTAACGTAGAATCACCTGTTAAATTTCTCAAACTTATTTCTGAATAACCCTGTATAAATTTTAATTAGAGAATTTAAATCCATTCACAGAAATTGTCTATTGATTTTTATTTCGGAAAAAAGTATCACTGAGGCTTTTTGCACTTCACTTACTCAGAAAATATGCATATTGTTCTGACACTTTATAACAGAAATTTAATACAATGCACTACATTATTTTTTTAAATAAGCTATCAAATACCTCTGCAGCATTTTTTTTCTGAACGGAGCTCTCTACAACTAGAATTATGAAAGAAAAGACGTCTACCCTATTTTTTTTTGTGCTACACTTTCCAGCCAACCAAATAAATACTGTATTTGTTTTTCATACAACAAATACACTATTTATTTGGTTGGCCGGAAAGTGTAGCACTGAGCGGCACGAACGAACATAGCTAATGTGAATCTGTAGAATATGATAATTCTACTAAAATTTAGATAGCGCCAGTAATTTCTTTAATAAAAATAATATAGTTACAGTTTTCGCCCGGCCAAGTAAATATTGTATTTGTTCAACAAAGAACAAATATAGAATTTGTTTGGTTGGGTGGAAGTGGGATTGTATGTATGTCTTCTATCCTTTTTGGGTAGAACTTTTGTCCCTGTCTAATCTAACGGGAAATATCGCCATTGAGAGTTGATAGACTATTTATGTGAACCGATTTAAAATCTCTGACCAAAACTTATATAGAATAATCTAAAACAGTATTAAATAAAGTCTACTATGTTCATTGCTGAGGTATGAAGTCTTCCGAAACCGAGCACCTCACATTTTTGTTGATGGTTTTATAATGTGCAGACCTCCTACTAACAGGATTAACTCTTGGTTTGCGTTGCCAAGTCACTAAAACTTGATGTCTGTTCAGGGTTAGCGTGGGCGGTTTTTGTATGAAATCGGTAGTATCATTCATACATAGGTACATCGAAAGAAGTTAAAATCGGATTTGTGTTCAGCGACTTCAAAAACCTGATAGTGTAAACGAACTTTTATTTTAATGGCATTTTTCCCTTGTTGATAATCAATCAATTTTCACCTTTATTCTTGCTAAATATACAAGGTGTTTACAGTCATTTGGCGAAAAATAAAGGGGATGATTCTACATCACAAAACATGAAAAACCACCCGTAGAACCATAGGTCCGGAGAGTTACGACCCTTTAAATTTGTACTAAAAATAGGGTTCTTAATCTTTAATTCTGGTACCCCTTGAGCTAGAGCGACGAGGTTTTGCTTGTATACTAGTATTAATAAGGGCAATTAGTTTATGTTATAATTAATTTTTTGGAATCGATCTATAGGCGTGACTAGATGGACAAAATATGTGAGGCTTAACACATTTTTGCCCGAAACTTTTTTATGTGTATTTTTTTATTCCTTGAGTAAAAATACATAAAAAATGTCATATAGTGTAAGAGAAACTGTTTAAAAAAGTACAATTAAGAGGAAGTAACATTTTGTGCCACCAAAAATGTTACTTTTTAAAAGGCCATTACTCCTTTAATATTAAATTTAGGTTTAAAATGTGATTGATGCTTTTATTGTTTCTTATTCAATATGTCCATCTTCGAAGGGCCGTAGCTCCCTCAGGGCTTTTTTCGGACATATGTTCCTTTGTTGGTTTTTCATGTTTTGTGATGTAGAATTTTTCCCTTTATTTCCGCCAAAAGACTGCAAATACCGTGTAAAATACAACACCAAACTACTATCGAATTTTAAATATTTATTAAAATTTCAGTTTCTTAAAAAATAAATCAAATCTTTGTTCCTCCTAAATAATCGAGTCAATGTCCTTTAACCCCTTTTGAAAAATGTACTCCTCAAATACAGAGTCTGTTTTCACAATGCACAACAAATTGAAGCAAATCTTAAAAAGGTAATTTATAGCATTTTACTTCCTTTTGATTCGAATTAAATTCAAGGATGTTCATCTCTCACGAGCATCTTTTACAAATACCATTTTAGAAAAAAAGTATCGAGAAATTTATTTAAAACTAGTTGGTATTTTGTGAAAATGGTGTTATAAAAAGTGCCTCAAAAACAAATGTGCACTGATAAAAATTATTTATTTGGATATGGCCAATTAAATTATTTGGTTATGAGTAACAAATTTTATTTGTGTCAAATAAATATTTAGTTCATGTAAACAAATATTTTAATTTTAAAATGATTTATTAATGGGAACAAAATGGTTTATTTGACAGAAATAAAATTTATTTGTCACAACCAAATAATTCATTTGGCCATATCCAACCAAATATTTTGTTGACACAAATAAACTGTTTTATCAGTGTGCCTGAAAATTTAAATAATTTTTTATAGAACTTTAGGAAGAAATTAAAATGTTAGATACTTACAGGTATACCCGTATACTTAAAATAATACTCCCATTTCAGAACTTGTTTAATTCAATTCAATTCAATCAGTTCAAAATAGCATTAGCTATTTTAGGTTCTGAATTAAAAATATTTCCAACCTTCAACTTTTGCAAATGGTGATTAAGATTTTTAAATTCTTAGTATAAAATAAATGCATGCCTACTGTACGTGCATAAAAAATATTTTATTGTTCATTTATAGGCAAAACTATTAAAATCTTTATGCTATACCTCGATATTTATTGTGGAATGCTATTTTTATTACTAGCTAGTACTAGTTTTATTGAGATTAAGAAAACCTTTAGTATTTTCAAATAAAATAGATGTAAAGTTTAGTTTTTTAGTGAAACATTATTACGTACAAGGCCCAGTTGTTAAACGGTTGAAATCGGCGGGTCTATGGCTCAGGTTCATTTTGTCTTTAAGTTTTACTAGATGCGATTATATTATATTATAGTCATCCTTATTTTTTAACTACCTAACCACTGGTGAATCAAGACCAATTCTGCCCTGCTAAGACAAGTTGTCCTATCTGCAAAAATTCACTTTTTGAGATAAGCACGCCATTGTATTGCATTACACTAGCCCCATGTTCCTAGTAAAGAGAAATGTCCTATCTAAAACCGAAGTCCTGAAAATTAGCCTAAGATGTTTGTCCTATGTGGAAAATTTTCAATGTTTTCTAAGTAAAATTGTCCTAACTAGTCTTTACTGGACGAATAAGTCCTAACTGTACAGATCTTAGTATTTTATTTGGACTTTTTAAATTATTTTGTCCTAACTACTCCAGATAGGACAAATTCATTTAGTATGACAACTTATTTTTCTGACAGCAAAGATTCGCGCCAAATATTATAACCTAAAAATTAAATGTTCACGTCCATCAGGAGATAAGTATAATTATTGTTTATTTGCAGTAAATATAAAGTGTTTTTGTGCAGTTAAATGGTATTTGTTGTCCTGAGCAAATTTACAAAGGTAAGCAAAGTAAAAATCCAATTTGCAGTTAGGACAACTTGTCTTAGCAGATATTTTACTAGAACTTACTGTCCTATTTACAAATGTCACTTCTCGTGTCACTTAACAAAAATAAACACTTGTTTCAAGCATATCTCGTATTTTTCATTTTAAATAAAGCAGAAATAAACGCGATATTTATTTAAATGTGTTTTTAAAAAGTACAAACAAAAACTATAAAACTGGACATATCTCAAAACAACTAATTTGCAGATAGGACAACTTGTCTTAGCAGGGCAGAATTGGTCTTGATCCACCAAACGATGAAACAGAAATAAAGACGCGCACAGTTCCCTTGTTTATAATTTTATATAAAGCATCTAAAATAAATTAATGGGGAATTATTTTATCATTAAAACTTACTGCTTTTGTCGTTTAGTTATTCATTACTATCTAATTTATTTAACAGTTAATTTTTAAATAGGGGTGGAAATAAATTAGATTTATCAATACTTTTCGAGCCATATGCGTGTAAGGGGGACTTTTTTATCGTTGCAGACTTCCGGTATTGCACTTGTA
>OY294050.1:30769853-30792597 GCA_958510825.1 Brachypterus glaber
TAATTTTTTGGGCGCTGAAAGGGGTCCAAATTCTTAAAATTGGCCGATTTTATTATTTATTATTGTTTTTAGAGTTTTGTTGTTACTAGCCGTTGAAATACTGCGTAATTGTGATTCAATATCCCGGTGCTATATTTATTCTTGGCGTTTACTAGCTTTTGGGACCACTGAATTATTCTTTGGGCACCGCAAGGGGTCCCTTGCAGGGCCCAAAAAATAATTCAGTGGTCCCAAAAGTTAGTAATTAAAAGCTATATGGGTAGATGTCTATGTTCAAATTTTAAGTTTGAGACACGGTTCCAAAGAAAATTTCACTTATTTCCTTACTATGGCCCCAAAAAAATAGTATATTAAAGTATTAACACGTTTTTAGCTTACTAGTACTTTAGAAAACTCGCCGCAAGCGGCTGGTGCGCTAAAATCGAGTTCTTTATGTAATTCTAAGAACAAATGATATTTCGATATATTTTATAGTCATGTGTTCTCTTTTTCACTGCAAGTAACCAAGCCACAATTTTAAGACGATAAAAAATAACCTAAACACAAAATTTTGTAGAAAATTATACTTTAATGCGACGTTGACATTTGCACGGAAAACGTTAAGCGATAGGCTTTTGTCTGTTGCCAACCCAAAAGAAAAAAAAGTACTGACCTCTTATGGGCTTATAAGAACATGCAAAATGCGTGTGATTATGAGCTTATAAGAGTCGTAAAATACTCGCCGCAAGCGGCTCGTTTTCTAAACTTGTACTCGTGCGCTTAAAACGTGTTATGAAACGAGTGCTTTATACAATTTTTTCTATTTTGCTCTAAAATTTTAAAATCTTACATTTAAATTGGTGACTGATCTAGGGATTTTTGTTTCGGGTTGGCATTACAGTTTTCACCATTTTTAAAAATTGTAAGAACAAATGATATTTTGTTATATTTTGTAGTCATGTCTTCTCTTTTTCACTACAAGTAAGCAAGCCACAATTTTAACACGGTAAAAAATAACCTAAACACAAAATTTTGTAGAAAATTATAATTTAATGCGACGTTGACATTTGCACGGAAAACGTCAAGCGATAGGCTTTTGTCTGTTGCCAACCCAAAAGAAAAAAAGTACTGACCTCTTATGCCTATAAGAACACGCAAAATGCGTGTGATTATGAGCTTATAAGAGTCGTAAAATAGAAATAGTATATTAAAGTACTAGTACTTTAGAAAACTCGCCGCAAGCGGATCGTTTTCTAAACTTGTACTCGTCCGCTAAAAACGTGTTATGAAACGAGTGCTTTATACAATTTTTTCTATTTTGCTCTAAAATTTTAAAAAACCTACATTTAAATTGGTGACTGATCTAGGGATTTTTGTTTCGGGTTGGCATTACAGTTTTCACCATGTTTAAAATTTTAAGAACAAATGATATTTTGTTATATTTTGTAGTCATGTCTTCTCTTTTTCACTACAAGTAACCAAGCCACAATTTTAACACGGTAAAAATAACCTAAAGACAAAATTTTGTAGAAAATTAAACTTCAAAACGACTTTGACATTTGCACGGAAAAGGTCAAGCGATAGGCTGTTGTCTGTTGCGAACCCAAAAGAAAAAGTAGAGACCTCTTATGGGTCTATAAGAACACGCACAATGCGTGTGATTATGAGCTTATAAGAGTCGTAAAATAGACAAATAAATTAGAGTCTGCATTGTTTTAAATCTAAGCTAAAATTAAAAAAAAAATGAAAATTTTCTGGATTCAAAACTAACAATTTTCTTTCATAACCATTTACGAATGTCAACATTAATTCACAAATTAAAAATATTCCTGACGCAACATCGATTTTCTTACAAAAGGGCTGGACGATCATGATTCCACCTACCTATGGAGAAATAGTATCGTTTCATATCTATTTATAAATATAGGTATAGCTATTCTTAAAAACAATAACATTTAAGTATCGGAATACTTAATAGTTATTTATGGTACTAGTGGGTAAAGTAAGATATTGCCCATGAGAAAATTAACCTGCGAGGCGTCAGCCAAGCAGGTTAATTTTCGAGAGGGCAATATCGGTTTACCCATGAGTTCCATACAAGGTTTTATCCATGAAATAGCTTAGGTATTCATATTTTTATTAAAAATTTTAATGACATTTACAAGAAAATAATTTGACAAGTGACAGTTGAGTGGGTAAAATAAATAATTATCCACTCAATAAAGTAAAAGCCACACGGGGGTTATTATTGAGTTTATCTATTTAAAATAAAGCTGTATTGGATAAAAGTATTTATTTCCGATATAGGTTTGTTTCAAATAAGGCTAGCACTAGCACTAGCACTTCAGCACTATTTAAAAATATAAGTGGAATAATTTAATTAAAATGTGTTGATTACCCTGATAGAAATTTAACGTTTTTATAATGTTAGAAAACAAGTACGTTATAAAATATGTACAAATGTCCCGCTTTTTAACGTTATAATCTAACGTTAGTTACAAACGCTAATCTAACGTTATATTTTTAAGTTACATAATTTCTTTACATTTATTTAAAAAATAGCCATCTTTTTAGGGGGCCCTAAATATTGTTCGTGTAATATGCTGTTATACTTCGATAAATACGTTTACCTCTCAGAAAAACTTTATATTTAGTTAGTTAATATTTATTTATACATTCAGAATCTTAAAATATTTTTTCAATTCCAGTACAGCGTTGCCAGACTTACTATAATTTTGACTTTTGGGGTATATTTTTTTAAATTTATTATAGAAATAATAAATAATTATCAAACCTAGGCACATAGCTGTCTGAAATAAGTATTTTCTACTATAGCTTACGTATTAATAATGAAAATTTAAAAACTGTTTAAAGTTAGGGTACGGTTAGAAAAAGGTTAGAAAAAGGTTAGAATTTGGTTAGGAAACTAACGTTAGATTTATGTATTTTATAACGTTTGAGATAAACATAAAAATGTCACTAATCTAATGTTAAGTTAGATTTGTGTACTTTTCTACCAGGGTATATTTTCAAAAACTTTTAAACGCCTACATTGATGTAATTTTCATATATTACTATCACAAAAGTTGCAAACATTCAAAAAATGCCTACTTGTTGTTCAACTTCGACGATCTATACACTGAAAACGATCTGGTTGGGGCAACGAAATCGATAGTTAAATACGGAAGTATTTTTTTAATTCCTGCACAACTTGTAGTTATTGTACACGCCACAAATATAAAAAAAAATTCTTAGCAGCGAACTTTTTTTCTGGTGCACAGAAAAAAAGGATTCCTTGAACCAAGAAGATATTCTCCTCAATAAAAAAAAATAACTGATAGATTACACAGGTTTACAAAAATATAAAAAAAGTCAGGACTATTTGACCGGACTATGGTATTCCTAGGTATTTTGGCGCCCTGAATCAGATCCCGGGGTCAGTTTTGCCCCATCACGCCAGGAAATCGAGATTTCAAGGTCATTTGAGGTCAAAATAGTGATTTTTTGGAAGCGGTCCCGCGACTATCTCAAGCGACCTGTTAACTTCACGGGTAACTGTGTAGGTCTTGAATACTTTCTGAACGTTGAGATGTTGTCCCGGGGCCGCTCCCAAAAAATCACCATTTTGACCTCCAAATGACCTTGAAATCTCGTTTTCCTGACGTGATGGGGCAAAACTGACCCCGGGATCTGATTCAGGGCGCCAAAATACCTAGGAATACCATGGTCCGGTCAAATAGTTCTGACTTTTTTTATATTTTTGTAAACTCGACATTTGACTTTTTCCATCCAGGAGCGAACCGTGAGTAGTTATAGAAATAGAGATATCGTGGCTACAAACAGACGTATTTTTTTGCAAATTACGACAACGCTGCAGCGTTGAGAGATGTGAAAAAAACTCAATTTTGTGATGTTCTCAATACATGAATGGAAATAAATCGGGTCCTTTTCTGACGAAGTAAAGCTGAATATAAAGCTAGTATTAAATTGGTAAGCAAATATCATATTACTTGTAAACTAAGATTACATGTAAACAGAGCTTATATTTGTCCGACTAGTCGAAATAATATTTTACGCTAATGTCTCACCTTTCTATGATTAAAGTGGCTTTTTCTTTTTCTTCATACATGTATCTTTCAGGTGCGCAATTTAAGGGGGTTATTCTGGTGGAATCGACCTTTTTTTAAAAGACTTTTTTTTCGTAGAAAAAATTATATTTTATTGTAGGGCTTTGGGAACGTTCAAATAATACGTAACGCAAATTGTACCAAAATTCGTACACTTCATACCCCGGTTCCCGCGTTATTAAAGGCTGTAGAGATATTATATTTTGGCTACCCCCCCTAACGCACCCACTATCTGGGGGGTAGCCAAAATATAATATCTCTACAGCCTTTAATAACGCGGGAACCGGGGTATGAAGTGTATTTTGGTACAATTTGCGTTACGTAATAACTGAACGTTCCCTTTCTTATACATAAAATATATAGTTTGAAGTTTACATAATTTTTTTTTTCATCAGGGCGGCGTGAACACGATGATTTTTTTTGCTGGCGCAGGTGATTTCTCGACTCCAGGTAATCTGAGAGCGAAAAGGGAAACGGATTCTTGTCAATTATGTTATTGTTATATTTATGTTGAAATTTTCGACCTTTTTTTTAACTTTTATTATTTATAATTTTTATAATTGTTTAAAAAATTAAAAAAATATATAATTCTAGTTCCTCCGATAGGGACATGTATGAAGAGTAAGTAGTTAAAATTTGAAGTAGATCGGTTTAGTAGATTTTTTAAAATCACCTGCGCCAGGTCAAAAAATGCTGTTTCGAGAAAACGGGTTTAAAGCTTTTCCTCAGAAAATCTTCAAAAAAAAAATACCAAAAATATTTTTAAAAATGTCTTACACAACATCTAAATAAGTTTTTATGTATTTCTAAGAGTATTTTCTAACAGAAAATATAAAAAAATATTTTTTGATTTTCCGAAAAATATCCACCAGAAACGCCCCTTAAAATACAGCATGTTCCAGAAATCGCGTACAGAAATTGGAGGGTATATTAAAAACCCTCTGGAAAATATGAAAAAAATGTAAAAAAAAATCTATCTTGGTTCAATTTAAAAATAAGAACGCTTTAAGTGGACCAATACTGTTGCTGATGTTAAATTACCTTTAAAAATTGAATTTGTAGCTATGGAAGCAAATTTAATTATTGCAGGTACATATTCTGTAGGTTGACATGTTGATTAATGTGACATAAATATTTATTAATGTCATGTAACAGAGTGGTCACCCTGTATATATTGAGTATTTATATTTTTATTTTTATGGTTATTGAACGTGACATAGCATTGTTCTTGCTGTTTATTTTTACAGATGCTAATATTATTAGTTTTTGGGAAGCTTGCATTTTGTGTAATTGAGGCGTTTACATAAAAAGGGTGTACATTTTTATTAGATTAATTAATTGGTTATTTCGGTTTTCTTAATTAATAAATATGGGAATATCTTTAATGATGTTGTTTTAGATACTGGCAATAGTTAGGGATTGTTTGTAAAAATGGTTTTTTCTACTTCGAAGCAATGTCATGAAAATCAATATCAATCAATAAGTAGAAGTAGTTTTTTTAATCATTTCGCTTAACTAAATTTAAATTCATTTTCAGTAATTTAAAGTAATTCAGTTTATTTTGATCGAAAACTCCTCAGATATTTTCGTTAATAGTTTTATGACTGGTATATCGGCATCTCTGGGAAGGGAAATCTTTGCCTGTGTTTAGTTATGGTCAAAAAAGGGGATTCGGAAATATGTAGTCGTCTAGTAAAGTTGGGTCTTAGAGAAGTTGTAGAATTAACGTAATATGTGAAAATTTAAAGTAAAATTTAGAGTCGCGAGTATAGAAATATCTGAAGGGTAAAGATGCTATTTAATCATAATTTTTTCATTTCAAATTAAAATATTTTGTTGTTTTATTTGTATTAAACTTTTCATTTTTCTTTTATTAAATTCTTTTAATTGTTGTTTAATCCCTTTGTTTTATTGGCAAGATATATTTTAATTAATTTAAAATATATTTGAAGTTTTTTTACCTTTCACATTTCTATATAAAGTTAGTGATATATGAAGACATCGAAGAAACATCTAAGAAAGTCAGATAAGTATTAAATAGTAATTAGATTATTATATTAACATTTGTTATCATATGATATATGATATTGTGATAATATTATGTAATATTATTACTGGTGGCACGCTACCCAAATAGCAACTATACAGCTATTTGTATTTGATACGCCTCCAAATAATAGTGTGTGGTTCTAAATTAATGCCTTAGATAATTAATATTTTTGGCTATAATTGGGACCAGCACCCTATTACAGTCAAAAAGCCACCGCCGGATGGAGTGACCCTATAAAAATAGAATATTTGATAGCCTCTGTCGGTTTTGTCAAAATATAATAACCTAAAAAGATTCTAAAGTTGAAAGTCTCAAACAATGCACGCGTCGACAATTAAAATGCAAGCATAAATACTTATAAGTAGGGAAAAACTAATTTGTAGGTAATTTAACATCAGCAACAGGATTGGTCAGATTAAATAGCTTCCTTTTTAATTAGCATTGAAGATGGATTTTTTTAAATTTTTTTTCATATTTTCCAGAGGATTTTTAATATACCATCAAATTTCTGTACGCGAGTTCTGGAACAGGCTGTATATCTTCGCAACTTGTTATAGTTTTACATCGATTACAAGATTCAGTTGGGAGACTCCGACTCTCGGTGAGGAGAGCAACTTTGCATCTCAAAACGCATTGAAGGAGTGTAAAAGATATTTATAACAGGAGTGGCTGAAAAATCGGCATACCATTAAATTTCTTGCCTATTTTACGTATAAGCGTAAAATTGTTTTAGGTATTTTATATGAACTTTAAAATTTAAATATCCAAATAGACATGCATTCTTTGTAAACATATTCACATTTAATAATTATTCTGTTATTTATTATTTAACGCTTTTAGAATAATTAATCATAGATTAAATCCCCAGACTTATGAACTTTTCCAGTTAAACTGCGGGTAGCTTTTTAGTCTAGAACATTTATTTATTACTAGACGAATACCCGTGCGTTGCACTTTTTGCGAAAAAACGAAAAAAAAAATTTTTTTTTTGAAAATGACAGTTTAACCCCCATAACTTTTTTGTTTTTGGGGGGATTACGTTAAAAAACAATAGGGATCTTCCCCTCATAGTACCTAATTTTTCCTGAAAATTTCGAGTCTATCGGATAATTTGTTCTGGAGTTATGGTGTCCACAAAAATCGTGACATCGGATGGACGGACAGACGAACGGACGGACGGACATTTTCAAAGTTTCTTATTTTTCCATGAAACACATTTGTATCCAAGATTTTTTTGTCTAGGA
Organism: Brachypterus glaber; assembly: GCA_958510825.1. Taxonomy (NCBI): domain Eukaryota; kingdom Metazoa; phylum Arthropoda; class Insecta; order Coleoptera; family Kateretidae; genus Brachypterus; species Brachypterus glaber. Next base: position 30,777,254 of record OY294050.1, read on the forward strand.
CGTTTTTTGGCGATTTTGGGAAATTTGAAAGTACCGTATAATATTATTCTAGAGCAGGCGCTGTGAATAATATAATAGTATATTAAAGTACTAGTTTCATAACATACGTTTTTAGTGCTCGAGTACAAGTTTAGAAAACGAGGCGCTTGCGGCGAGTTTTCTAAAGTACTACTGCGCTAAAAACGTGCTATGAAACGAATGCTTTATACAATTTTTTCTATTTTGCTCTAAAATTAAAAAAAAAACTTACATTTAAATTGATGACTGATTTTGTTTTGGATTGGCATTACAGTTTATACCATGTTCAAAATTCTAAGAACAAATTATATTTTGATATATTTTATAGTCATCTCTTCTCTTTTTTACTGCAATTAACCAAGGCACAATTTTAACATGGTAAAAAACCTAGACACAAAATTTTGTAGAAAATTCAACTTTAAAGCGACATTGACATTTGCACGGAAAACGTCAAGCGATAGGCCAGGTCTGTTGCCAACCCAAAAGAACAAAAAGTGCAGACCTCTTATAAGTCTATAAGATCACACGCAAAATGCGTGTGATTATGAGCTTATAAGAGTCGCAAAATAGAAAAATAAATAAATAAACAATGCGTTTTTCAAGTGCAAATAATTTTTAGAGTGCAAAAGTAGTTTAAGGTTCGAAAAAGGATGTTTTATCAAAATATTTATTTTTGTATCTGTTAAAATAGGATGTACTAGGTATTAATTAAACAAATTGGGAGGAAATTGATGAAATGTATTTATTGCAAAGTATTTTTATCCGTGTCCTGTTTCATTAATTTTTGTTTAATACCTTTATTAAATACATTTTTAATTACAATAGATACTATTTTATTTAAAATAAATACAATATATCAAACACCATAGCTGTAGAGGCATGTACACTAATATGCAAAAATTTCATTTCCCAGATAGTAATAATAATATTTATATCATACATAAATAAAATAAATCATACATAATTTACAAATAAATATGCTACTGGCACAGAAATGTAATGTACATTTGAACGTGCTTGATAGTCTGCTTGACCATTTTTAATTTTTAATTAAATCTGTCCTGTTGCAACAAATTTTTAAAGGATTTCAAATCTTCCCCCATTTCTAAATTATAATAAATAAGTGCTGACATATACCACATAAACGCATATTTATCTTTATTTGTATTAAATTTTATACAAAATATGTCTGTTATTACAACATTTACATTTAAAGACAACCCGAACTTTTATCCATTCCCATCTAATTTTTGCATTTATGCGCTCTATATATGTTTTTATGTTTGTTTTTAACCTCGTACTATTCTACTTAATTAAGCATCCCCTAAGTCCAGGACTTGTGTGGGCTAGTAGTAGAGGGAACCACCGGCTTTAATTTATAGATATATAATTCTATGTAAATTAATTAAAATTACCAATCGAAATTTATTTTCCTTTTTAAGGAAAATTAAATTTAAAATTATTCTGTATGGGTTAAAATTATTTAGCATACATTATCCTTGGTTTATATTTTATGCATTACCTTGTGAGATTAACCAAAGGGCGTGATAACATATTTTATCATTTTTATTAAACAGTTGATGTATTTTTAAAAAAATATTATCATTATGGTTTACTTAAAAGAAATATTTTAAGACACCGTTAAACTTCGACTTTAACACATTACATTTACAGATTATTCATGAGTTTCGTATACACTTGAAAGTAGAGTTTTTATGGTCTTATGGTCGTGCTCGCATGAACTCGGGATCGTTCTGCGGGGTGTGCAGAAGATACGAATTCTACTTGAAAGTGAGTGTGTACCAAATCGATGGATTTATGGTATTTTTTGTAGACTGTCGATTTTTAATTTATTTTAAAAAATAAAAAAGATACATGTCGAATTGAGGTATACATAATATAATTTTACTCGTATTAATAGGTCAAATTTGATTTTGTACAATGTACATGTCATGTATCAAAAATTTACGAAATTTAAAACGTTATTTACTTCTTTGTCTGAAACGCGTCTTTTGTAAAACAATATAACTTTTTGAAATATTATACACTCAACTTTCTTTGTTAAAAAAACCTCAAATAACACAAACTAATAATATTATTCTGGTTATTATTATGATCTTTTAGATATTTACAATATTTAAACATTTCTCAACAAATCCAATCGTGTTTCTCTTATTCCAAGGCACCCCGCAATTTTCCAGCCTTTCGGTTTAGCTTATGTTCAAGGAACGTTTTAATTCACTGGAACGCTCATGTTGGCCCAGTACAGTCGCATATCTACTCATGTACCAACAAATTATTAATAAAATATAAAAATAACAATGAAAAATTTGACTCTGACTTGTGTTTTTCTTAACAGGTCATAATGCGATATACCCAAGATATAGGGGTGTCTAGGCTTTTAGTTGTCCCGCACAAACTTTAAAAACGGCCCCGGGCAAAAGTTAAAAACAGCCGCCTCCTATGAAAAAAGCTGGCAGAACTTTTGATGAATAAAAATAAAGATCCTAACCTCTGAAAAAACAGAAATTTTCTAACTAAAACAACCTACTTCCAGATTTATTTGGCCGCCCCTCGAATTTGACAATGTTGTCGCCCTTGTAAACGGCCGCCCCGTGCAGGGGATGGACGTGCCCTTGCTGTTAAGACGCCCTTGCGAAAATATACGATCTTCTTTACATAAGCACAAGTTTGATAAATTGTAATTTTTCAAATTTCTGACTGAAAATGTCGTCGTTTAGTAAAATATTATAATTTTAACAAATTATTTTACCCTTACCTTTCTTTGACGATATATGAACTGCTATTTTCTATTTAAACAAAACTAACCAATAATCCTATTCTACTTAATAACACTATTTACACATTTTTCAAAATCAATCGTTTTTCGAAAAGTTTATTCGTTTTTCTTTTATCTCAAAGCACCCCGCGATTTTTATTCAACCGGTCGTTTTAGCTCCGAAGAAACGTTTTAATTCACTGGCACCAGCGCAGTCGCCTGTGACAACTCTCTCATGGTTGTTCGCACTCACAGTCGCGATTCCACATTGTTACCTGGATATTCACCTGTTTCACCGTGGACTCTGATGGACGAAGAGACGGTGTTCTTGATAGGAGAGGTGGAACAGCAGAAAACCTAGGGCTAAAAGTTTCAGACTCAGCCTCGGACTGACCGTAGCAGCCCCAAGTGGGCCTTCAGGTTGAAAAACGCATACAAATTAAAATACTGGGAGGGACGGGGAGCGAATACGGCCTTTAGGCTAACAGTCCTTGGGGCGCAAAAAAATCGTTAGTCCGGCACTGTTTAGGCTGAAATCTGGACTTAAAAAAAATTTGATTGGTTTAAAACAAATAAAATTAAATAATGATAAATCTAAATGTATGGTTTTGGGTAAAAATATTTTAAACAATTTTAAAGTTGAAACTAATAATGATGAAATTAAAGTAATTTAGTTTTCGTGAAAATTTGTATATTGGAGGTTTTGAGGTTGCTGAAAGTGAATCTGATAATAAAAAATTCTAACTCCACCCCCTGAGGGGCGGGAGTAGTTTTCGTGAAAATTGTTATTTTTGGCTTTTTGAGGTTGCTGAAAGTGAATATAATATTTAAAAAAATCTAAATCCATCCCCTAAGGGACGGGGGGTCGTTTTCTTGAAAATTGATATATTGAGGTTTTTGAGGGTGCTAAAACTGAATCTTAAAATACATTTTTTCTAAAAACACCTCCCGAGGGGCAAGGGGTAGTTTTCGTAAAAATTGGTATATTGGACTTTTTAACGTTACTGAAATTGAATCTGATAATAAAAAAACCATTTCACGCGCGGAGGTGGAAAATGGGAAAGCTCTTTAACTGGGCAGTGTATTTTTTAATTAATTTCTTTAAAAAACTACGTTTTTTTTAATAAAATTGGCTTCTGGACGTACGGATCGATGAATGAACATCTAAAAATCGGTTTTTGGGAAATTAAAAAATTATTATGTCTACTCCAAAGTTTTTTATTGAAGAATTTTATTTATAAAAAATAGCTACAATTGTTTCAACCCTTGAATTTATGGTCATTACTGATCATCAATAAGGTGTGTGTATGTTTATAATGTAGTCCGTGTTGTTTATTTTTAATTTTTTGACTATTTTAGCCTGAAGATGACCCTAAATTCAAGGGTTGAAACAATTGTAGCTATTTTTTATAAATAAAATGCTTCAATAAAAAACTTTGAAGTAGACATAATAATTTTTTAATTTTGATTTATCAAAACTCCAATATGAGAATGGATCTCGATCACGGTTTTTGGGAAGTGTACCCGGATTGAGCGATTGATTGAGCGAATAAAATTCACCCGGTTTTGCACCATTTATACGCATATTTAAAACGGATAAATACATCAAAATCTGAAAACCTTTTTTTGTCGTACTATAACCAGTCATCGGCTAATTTCCAGGGCGCCGCGTCGATTCTAGCGTTGACGCGAGGTTTTAAATATTTACATTTTTATTTCTTTTCATCTTGATTTTTTTTTAATGATTCCATTTATACGAGTTAGGTGGGAAAAAAAGTTATCGATAAATAAAAATTAAAAACTTTCGTATTCTTAAAAGATAAAAATCGAATATCGGTTTTTTCTTTGAAAAAGTCCGATATATATACATATTTATAGTTAATATGTATAGTCAATATTGTGGTGTGTAACAAATTAGTCGTCAAATGTTTCGATTTAGTGACCTTTATAATAATTTTCCTCATAATTCGGCAAAATTATTCCGTAAGCCTATGTTTTTGTCTTTATTTTCAACGTTGATGAGTCATAACTGAGTTTATGCCGATTACTGGGTCAAAATTTATTTACAGGCAACTTTCGTAAAAAAAATCAAAAGTAATATATTATAGCAATATTTACTAATTTGTGTTTGTGCATGTATCTACTTACCAATTCTATAAATGTCCGCGCTAAATAAAAGCATGTAAAATTTGCATACAAATTTGTGTATGCAAATTTCAAATTTGTGACCGGCGTTACTGTGCCCGGCGTTACATTAAGTAATGTTTTTAAATTTCCCGGCTCTACCTAAATACATTTAATATTTTTTAAGGTTTAAAATGCTCAAGATTCTCTGCCGGCACTATGGCATGAAGTTTTTAGGTTAATTATTCTACTAATTAAGTAAGTACACCCTGTGACCAGTGTTACAAGACAAAAACATACGCTAGGAAGGTTTTCGTAATGTTTTACTTAATTTTAACACAAATAAGTTAAAAACTTACCTTGGCCATAAAAAACATCACAACAACCATTGGAACAGTTCGATGCATGAGCGAAACTGATAAAAACGCCCGTAACCGTCATTTTTAAAGCGAATTTAGGCCGTGACCGGTGTTACCTGTAGTTTCAAGGACACACCCATAACGTGTTATAAAAAGTTATAAGGAGCAAATAGCATTCCATGAAAACTTTTTAAATAATTAAAAATATATTCTGAAACATATTATTTTTACAAAACATCAATTCCGATTAGGAATATTAAAACACAACAGCGCAAACATGAAAATTGTTAGCTGGGGACACGTGACCGGCGTTACATTTGTTAACGGAAACATAAAAAGAAATATGTTATTTCATGGTTACGGCTACAAAACATTTTTTTTTAGTTAGACACAAATGTTCTCTTACGAAAGAAGTACATGTACACTTCTGTTCAATAAAATATTTTTGCGAGCCCTAAACTCGAAAGTGCCTGTAAATAAATTTTGACCCTACTGACTATAACTTTCATCAGGTACCAAGAACCTCACCGTATAAAATACTTCTTTCGTTTTAGAGCGCAGACGCGCGGATATCGCGATCCGATTTAATTTACGCTTGAGATCGCAGTCGGCACAGGAAATTGATAAATATATGCGATGCTTTTTGTTTTGGTAAAATTCTGATTCTGCAGTCAACGAACGTTGTCCTCGGATCTAACATTAAACCAGTTTTTTTTTCTGCACATTTAAGTCAAAATTTAAGAAATTATTGCTTAAATATACATTTTTATTGCCGGTTTCGGCTTTTTTTTAGTCATCTTCAGATCAGGACAGATAAAATATTTGTTTTCTTTGTGCCTACATGGATGTCCTCCAAGATGTCCTTACGACCTTACATGACATCTATGTGGCATCACACATGTTTTGACTCGCTTTGGCAACATACAGTGTGATTCAGAAATAAGTTTAGAAATTGTATAGGCTATTTTTACATTAAAAAATATGAAAAAACTTTCATATAAAGGTAGGTCCGAAAATGAGCTACGACCCTCCTAAGGGTAGGTACATCTGAAAAGTAGTTTTTATTTTATATTTCTCTACAGCAAAAAGTTTTCGTGTAATTTTTATTTGGTAATTTTAACCAGGGACGTGCACAATGGGGAACAATGTCACTTTTTTGCTATAAACTTTCATCTGTAGGTTCTTTTTTTATTTAATCAATAAAATATGATTCTTTAATTAAATTACACATCAAAAAGGTACTCTTTATGTAATACCGTAGGTCCAACCTTTCTCGAGAAAATTGCAGTTAAAGAGAAAATTTCACGTTCTGAGAATCCAAAACAGGGGCGTAACCAAGGGCGTAGATGAGGGGGGGTAATTACCCCCCCCCCCATAGGCATGGGCGCCAATTTCGTTTGCAGGGCTCCAAGTTTGGTAGATACCGTCAGGGACACAGTTTTTTTTCTTGTTGGTATTTTTTTGGGTGACAAGTTTGTAGAAACCGTCAGGGACAAAGCTTTTGTCTTAGGGTATTTTTTTGGGCGCCATCATTTTTTTTGTAGGGGCGCCACATTTGGTAGAAACCGTCAGGGACAAAGCTTTTTTCTTAATGGCATTTTTTGGGGGGCAATTTTTTTTATAGGCGCACAAAGCTTTATTTTAGGCTGTTTTTTTTATAGGGGCGCAAAATTTGAGGCTTAAAAGCTCGGCCCTGGGTATATCCCTCCCCCCATAGAAGAAAAAAATCTTGGGCGTAACCAGGTCCAAACTTTTGGGGGTTCTTGAGCTCTAATATATAAATATGTACCTATATGTTAAAAATATATGCGTAATTTTACTTTTATAGTTTGATTTTGGGGGGGAGGCTTGACAGAATTTGGGGTGGGGGCTAAGCCTCCCCTAGTTACGCTTATGATCCAAAATATAATGCAGGGCGATTCTATATCAAAATCTGTAAAAAACGGTTCCCGAATACAAATGTCCACAAGTCGCTTTAAAGTAAGCTATATTCCTTTTATTCCAGTAAAATAACGAAAAATTCCTGTGTTAAATTGCAATAAATGTACACGGGCTGATATTTTAAAGGATAGTAGTGGATGGTAACAGAACACTCATGTTAGTTTTTCACCGGGTAAGGGATGTCCGCTATCTTAAATTATAGGGGTGAGTACGGTTATCTCGCTAAATATGCATCTTATGATAAAAATGCATATAACCTATTTTGTTAAGGAGAAAATTCCCAACAGTTTTTGTTGGGATCATTTTTTTATTATATTAATAAAAATTGTGTTATAAATATTCAAAATGGCCATGTTGGGGGTGAAATTAGTTTTTTCAAATTTTCAACCAAAATATTCGTCGGCTATGAGCGAACTTGTAGCTCTTGAAGTTCTCTATAAGTTTTATATATTATGCGTTTTCATAAGTATTTTGTTACGGTTATAGTGAGCGGTGAAAGTCGAGTTGCGCCCTCTGTAACCAAGGTACCAATGAAAATTTATAGCATATAAAACTTATAGAGAAATTCAAGAGCTACAAGTTTGCTCATAACCACTTTTATCGTCTGATGAATAACTTGGTTAAAAAATGGAAAAAACCAATTTCACCTCCAACATGACTATTTTTAAATTAATTCGATTGTTATTAATATATTAAAAAAAAATGATTCAAACAAAAATTGTTGGAAATTTCCTCCCTAACAAAATTGGTTATATGCATTTTTATCGTAAGATGCATATTAAGCAACTCACCCTGCTGGAGACATCTCCAACAGTAAAATATTTAAATTAAGCGCCATTGCTAAAAAAGGTAATGAGCAAGACCAAAAAGTGTCGACAGCCGAAAATCGGCCGATCAAGTTCAGTCTTGAGTCTAGCGTAATGAGAAAAAGTTCGTAGATTTAAGCTCAACAAATTTGTAAGATTTTTCTTGTAAAAAATAAGAAAATAAAATTATACCGTCCATTAATAAGTCTTTTTATGTGCGTGAGAAAAAGTGTACACTCCCCTAAAATTCAAGATAGCGGACAAATCACCCGGTGAAAACTAACAGGAGTGTTCTGTTACCATCTACTACTACTACTACCCTTTAAAATATCAGCCCGTGTACATTTATTGTAATTTAAATTTATTATTTGACTTAAAAAGTTATTCTTTACTCTTAAAACTGAAAGTTTTTTCCACAGTTTTAAATATCGAATTACCCTGCAGCACATAAAGAGTACCTTTTTTTAGGTATTTTTAATTACACCGGCACACAAAAAAAAAATTGTCTGTACACCGGGCGCCACCTATCTACGGGCATGTTTTTCGACCCGCTGAATACGAATTTCAAGTCAGTTTAGGCCGTCCAGCAATTTCGAGTAAAAAATTTTTTTTCTTGCCAAAACATCGAATTTTCGCTATTTTTTGGTTTTTTTTGCAATTTACTCGAAATTGAAGGGTGGACGGCCTAAACTGACTTGAAATTCGTATTCAGCGGGTCGAAAAACATGCCCGTAGATAGGTGGCGCCCGGTGTACAGACAATTTTTTTTTTGTGTGCCGGTGTTATTGACAAAATGTCAAAAAATCTACAGATGAAAAAGTTTGGGGAAAAAAAGTGACATTCCCCCGCATTTTGCACGTCCCATGAAATAACCAAATAAATATTACATAAAATTATTAATTTTAAGGAATATGCAAAATTATTTCTGAATAACCCTGTATGTAGTCAATTATAAATTTGATGATATTCTGATTAAGACCCGGCAAAAATGTATTCATCTGTATTATTAGGTCTGTTCGTTGGTGTTGCACTTTATTGCACTTTACACATTCCTTGTCATATCTAAAAATTAGGGAACAAATACAGTACTTATTTGGTTGGACGAAATGTGTACGTCAGTGCAAGAAAGTGCAACACCAACGAACAGACCTATTATAATAATTGTTTGTTTGTATTCTGTGGTGATTTTTCATACATGGATAAAATAAGGAAAGAAGTTAGACGGTGTGATAAGCACATTCGATTATCGCACAACCAAAACCTTACGAAGAATCAGTTTGAATAGATAGATAGATAGATAGATAGATTTATTCTTGCTAAAAAAATTACAAACGTCAAAAAAAAAATACAGTAGAATAAAAAATAAAACATAAAATATTAAAAGTCTAGATCATTGAAGTTATTATCTAAATATTCTTCAAGGCTATAGAATGCCTTTTTAATTAAATAAAATTTTATACGTTTTACAAAAACAGAAAATGACACACATCTAAAATTTGTAGGTAACACATTAAAAAAATTTATACAGTAGTAGTTAGGGCCGGTTTTTGACCTTTCCAGTCTTAATTGTGGTATACAAAGATCAGTCTTATTTCTCGTATTATGTGTGTGTTTTGCGTTTTGTGGGAAGAGATCTGGGTTCTTCCTAAGATAAATTAGGCAATTTAATATAAACAAGCAAGGAAAAGTAAGGATCCCCAACTTGATAAAGTGTTGTTTGCATTCATCCCTATATCTCAAACCCGCAACTATTCTAAGTGCTTGGCGTTGTAACCCGAAGATCCGGTGCCTACATGACGAGTGGCCCCAGGCTACAATACCATAGTTAAGCAGCGATTGAAACAGAGCGAAGAATGCATTTCGCAATATTGGCTCTGACAGAGATAATGAAAGTGATCGAAGCAGGTAAATATTTTTGCATAGCTTTTTTGATAAAGCAGTACCATGGTTATTCCAGGTCAACTCAGAATCTAGATGTAAACCTAAAAATTTCACACTTGTTGATAGATCCTGATCTTCTAAGTTTCGCAAAGTAAAAATCATATTAACGGTTTTACTTTGATTAAGACATAATCTGTTATCCAAGAACCACACAGAGGCTCTCAATTGTATGTCACGAATTTTAATCGATCCCGTTATAAAGGATTCATCTTGGACCCCGAAATTTGTGTCATCTGCAAATAATGTGCAAGCTGCGTCCGACACAAATTCCGGTAGGTCGTTAATGAAAATTAAAAAAAGTAAAGGGCCTAGGATAGACCCTTGTGGTCACCCGAATCCCACAGGTCTGTCTTTAGACCGAGATCCGTTGAACAGTACCTGTTGGGTTCTACCAGATAAATAGGAACTTATTAATTTAACACTGTTGGGATCAAAATTGTAATAATACAGTTTTCTTATTAAAATTTCATGGGACACACAATCGAAAGCCTTCGTGAGATCCAAGAATGTGGCAAAATTGAATTTTTTGTTCTCATAGGATGAAATTACAGTATCAATAAATTTAAGTATAGCGTCAATAGTCGATTTACCCCTGCGAAACCCGAATTGATCCTTTGTGAAAAAATCAAAAGTTTCGAAATAATGACAAATTTGGTCAAAAAGTATCCTTTCGAACACCTTTGACAAAATTGGAAGTAGTGAAATTGGTCTGTAGGAGTTGGTATCGTTTATATTATAATTTTTGGGCTTTTTACTGGAACAACCACAGCACGCTTTAGTTCATCTGGAAAGATGCCTTCCACTATACAGTGGTTTATTATTTTGGTAAATGGCGTAATTATTTGATTCTTTATTGTTTTAATAAGATCATGATCTGATGATCTGATGATCTGATGATCTGATGATCTGATGATCTGATATCAGAGTTAAATCCAAAAATGTCTCTACTTTTGCTATTTTTTAATTTATCTATCGCAGATCGGACCTCGTTAAAGGTCACGTATCTAAAGTTAAAATTGGCATTAACATTTGGCATGTTTGCCATATGACTAATAGGGTCATTTTTAGGTATACCTAAAGAATCAATAACAGTCTGGGCAATGTTTGAAAAGTAATCATTAAACTCTTGCGCAGAAATGTTACATTTTTCTGCTGGTTTTTTTATAGTCTTTTTGTTTTTATTTATTAAAGTCCACATAGTTTTTTGTGGGTTACTAGAACTTTTTACAAAATTATCGTTTTCTTTGATTTTTTCCTTTTTAATATTTGCACTATAGCTAGACTTAAATTGCTGGTATAGCTGTTTATTACCTTCAGTAGGATTAAGTTTACAGGCATCATATATAAGACCTAACGTTTCTCTTTGATGTATCTAATCAGCTGTAAACCAATTTTGTTTGCAGTATGCCCCATCAGAAATTTTGTAACATTTCTCCGGAAAAGCCTCATTGTACTTCTCAGTGAGAATATTTAAAAACATGCTAAACTTATTACCCGCATTCAGATTTGGAATATCAATAAATCCCCAACCAATCTCAGAAACCATATTATGAAATTTAAATTTACCAAATTGGGTGATTGGTCTTACTTTCCTGTTTAAAGTGGTGCTTTTAGACTGTGTTATTTCCAGTTCCAAGCTTAATCCTAGGTGATCTGAAAAAAACGTATTAACAGGTTTGACACTTGCAGTATCTACAAAAAAGTTACAAAAAATGTTGTCTAAAATATTTTTACCCCTAGTTTGGAAAGAAACAAGTGCTTTAAAACCAAATTGACTGAATAAATCCTGAAGAAGATACGGTATATTGTTATAATATTTAAATTAAAGTCTTTTAAAAAAATTGAGCTAATCTCACAGTCTTTTTCCACTGAAAGGTTATTTAAGTTACAAACAGTTTCAAAGTTTACTTGCGGTTTAACCAGTTGAAGTACTCCACCATGAGTATGTAAACTACGGGTAAAGTGTGAGGCCAAAACGTAGTTGTTAACATTTATCATGTCAGTCTCGTCCTTTATAAACCAATGCTCCTGTATGTTTACTATATCATAACAGTATTCTGCCAAAAATGCCTCTAGTAGGTTTATTTTATTTCTTAAACACTGTATATTTAAAAATATTAACTTTAAAAACGTTGTTTCTTTATTTAGGTGATCAGGTTGATTTGGCTTTGGAATACATTTTGCCCGTTCCTTATTGATGAACAAAGTTTGATTTTATCAGATCGGGTAATAAATCAATAAGTTGTCTCAATTTTTACATAATGTAAATAAATCAGAATCTATCCACGGATAGTGAAATAAATTAATAATAATAAATTTTAATTATTAGAAAATTCATACAATTATCACACTATCGAAAAACTATCAGTTTATAATTTATAGATTCTTACATTCTATTAAAAATGCAACATTAAATAGATAATAGAAGGTTGTAATGCTATTAAAAATTTCTAATAGTTAAGGGGTTTCAACTGGAAATAATACCGTCCCATCACATAAAGTTTACTTTAGGGCTTATCCACAGGCTCGCATAAGAACATAATACATAAGAATGCGATGACGTGATTGGCTTACAAGATACATGGTGGCACGTCAAGCCAATCACAGCATCGCATTGCTATGTATTATGTTCTTATGCGAGCCTGTGAATAGGCTTACTAATTACTAATTAACTGATAAACAAAAAATTAAAAAATAATTTTTTCAAAAATGGCTCTGATACATAGTTAGTTAGTTTTTTTTCCTAGGGGCGCCAAGTTTTGGTTTAAACCGTCAGGGAAAAAGCTTTTTTTTTTGAGAGTGTCACCCGGCCCTGATTTGGCTTCATTACTTTTACAGATTTTTTTTAGACATATTTTATTAGCACTAAACAAATGTGGTTTGGACCTTTGGTCCTTAGGCAAAGTGGCAAGGTTTTACGGTATCAGCTCTACGCTCTGGTATATAATAAAATTCATTACATTTAATGCTGTTTTCCCTTAACTTCCTATAAATGCAGAAGTGTGGAATTGTGAATTAAAATTGCTAATCATTATAATAATTCTAAACAGTCGACCTACGATGAACTCTTAGCAGCCGAAAGAAAGTTTTTTTTATTATTGTAACGTTTTGTTAAAAATTAAAAGTTCAGAAAAATCACACAATATATTATTTTGTTGGAAAGTGTGAATTCTGCTTTTTTACGCAACAATCACGGTTCACCTGGGCGATTTTAAATAAAAATTTCGTGGACCCCTACATTTTTTGGACTAAAACATACCTGATGACATAAGAAATCAATTTCCATTTGAAAGAAAATCGTAAAGATACACTTTTTTAGAAAGATAAAAAAACGTTTTTTTGAGTAATAGGGTGTGTCAAAAAATTCCGATTTGCGAAAACGCTCTCTGGTGAAAAGTTGCTCCTTAGTAAAAATCTGTGGCCACTCAAAAATGAGCCAAATCGATTAATGTTTAGAGGTAGCTTAAAGCGCTCAAACTTTGAAAAATATCGGTACCTGTTTTTCGGATAAAAAGTGATTGTATATGGGTATTTCTGTACGAATCCATACCACCTTGGTGATTGAATGTCACGGATTTTCGTTAAACTTTTTTTATATTATCACCACTCTAATACTAAAAGCCTTATGCAAAAAAAAGAGTTTAAAAAAATTTTTTGGCTGAGATATAATTTTTTTTAAATTTTGTAATTTTTCAATTTTTGACGATAAAGAAAACAGCTTTATTTTCAATTTATTACTATAAGTCTGACAATTTTAATCCAAATTTGATGAAATTTGGTGCACCCATGTAATCTTAGATGACGATCTTGAATTTTTTATAATTTTTTTAATAGTGGGTTTCTGCTCTTCTTCTTCTTCTTCTTTTTCAAAAATATTTTTTTACGTTTTTTTATAACTATGTTTAACCCGATTTTTCGTAAAGTGCCCCCCCTACGATTTTTCTCAAATTTTGGTCAAATGTACTTCTAAGTGTCCTTTTTTCAATGACGTAAAATTTATTCTGGGCAAATTAGGTTTACTATATACTTTAGCCATTTTAAATTTTTACGACAATGAGGAATTGTGCTGGAAATAGCTGTTTTACAAAAAAGGCACATATTATTTTTTATATGTTTTTAATAGTTTAGGTCAAATGCTTCATTTTAAGACAAAAACAAAATAATTAATTGTTGTTTTTTTTCAAAAAAGGCGCAAGTCCACAATTTTATTACTTTTTTATTTCTATATATTTTGTAGGCGTTTTTTTCTGGTGTAAACGTTAGCTTACGTTAAATACTAAGACTTTAACATCAAAAACTATTTTTATTTTTTTTTTAGCACAATATGTTTTTTGATTTTGTTTTTGATCTTAAAAATGCCTGAAAGTTGGTAAACTGTCAGAGTAAGAAACTTTTTTTTTGTTATAAATCTTTTTTTAATTCGCAGCTCAGAGAAAAGTTTTCTATGCCGGGAATAAATCCTTAATAAAAATTAATTTAAAAAATATTAATTTATTTAACATACTAATTCTTTATTTACAATTTATTTATGTCTTATTATTTAACTTTAATTATTATACAAAGCTTATCAAAATCTTTTAAATTTTTGTGAAGCGCATCCATCGCTAAAATATAATGAACTATTTTTTTATTTGCTTGTATTCCAAAGTGACATTGTTCGGTTAGAACTGTTAAGTTAAAAGTGACAATTTTGTTAACAGTTTGTCTTTTGTTTTACTTCGGCGTTCCCTTTTGGAAAATTGTATAGCGGTTGTGCTTGAAAAAACAAAAACAAAATTTTGTTGGCCCCTTATGGAAAATTGTCAGATAACTGACAGAACCAAATTAAAACTAATTTTACCTATTACTTTTACCTTTTTGTGTTAAAATATGTTTAGAAGCGAAAAAAAAAAATAGCGTATGATCCAAAGACGAGGAATATATCTCAATCTCTGCATTCGACCGAGCAACATTATTTCTCGTCCTTGGATCATACGCAATTTTTTTTTCTCTTATAAACATATTTTTAACAAGAAATAAATAATAATGACATATTAAAAAAATGGCAGGCCAGCATCTTGTCGTATATAACTGGCAGTTGTTTTACGATTGACAGGCCGCGGCATGCCGGTTGCCTACACTGTGCGCGCGAAAAAATGTACTTTCCCGCACGCTGCCATGGTAACGTGCGGGAAAGTAAAAAGCTAAGAAATAGGATATTTTGTGGTCAGAAAACTTCATTTGTTTATGTATAAATGTGAACTTTTCTATTAGATCGTAGAAAAACTTTTTTTGATCTGCGTTATTATGGTATGGTATTTTTTAATTGTAAATCAGTTAGCTTTGGATTGGTTTATGCATGACATGTGTCAAAATATACTAGCGTCTTTTCAGAAT
>OY294050.1:30792797-30876745 GCA_958510825.1 Brachypterus glaber
GAACGTGTGGGGAAAACGTCATGAATCGCATGTGATTCATGGGACTGTCACGGTGTTAATAATATTAAATATTAAATGTTGTCTTTAAATTGGATTCAGAATTAAAATAAATGTTTTTGAGTCAAAATACGCTTGCACATCCGGATACCTATAGGTATACCTATCCGCTTTTCCAACACGAATTTGGGAAAGTATTGTTTTATTTTTTACACTATGTTAGCTGTTTTACAGACTAAGCACTTTCGCACAATTAAAAATCTTACTTCCATAAAGTTTTCCTGCTTTCCAACGCGTAAGAGAAAGAGTGTTAAGAATTTCAATAATTATAATTATCTATACCCTGATAGCACAAAAATCTTCTAAGAAGATTCTTAAAATAAATAACCGGAAGGAGAGCATGCTTCTTAGAAGCATGTCTATTTTGCTCAGGATATTCTAAGAACGATTAAAGAAATGCAAAGGATACCGTTTTAATCGTGCTGGGAGTTCCTAGGAAGCTTCTTATAAGCCTCTGCATCAAATAAGAATGTTTTAAGAAGCATGTTAAGAATGTTCTTACAAGTAGGTACATGTACTTTTAAGAATATTCTTAGCATGCTTCTTAAAATATTCTTATTTAATGCATTTAAGTAAAAAATATTGAATATTGCGCACGCGCAAACAAAGTAGGTAGGCGTTTCAGAATTCTTCATTAATGTAGTTTTTCTCTTTCTTTCAAATATATTTTATAATACTCGATCCTTTTTATGGAGTGATATCATAAATTTAGACATGGCTAAGATTTTTACGTCTTTGTGATAAACCTAATAAATAAAGTATATTAAAATCTTTAGATATAGCATCCATCAGGTAAGATTCATATGCGATATGCAGTTTTACTGTAAAAGCAAACTTTCCACCAGACATAAAAATCATGCGCCACACAAAAATCCAATGTTTAGAGAAAAAAATAAGCAAATAATTATCAATTTAAAAAATAATAATTTTAATTTTTTGTCTAAAACTATATAAAATCACGTTATGCCTAAAAATACATCCATTTCTACTACTACTAGGGTAAAACTTATTAACAACAATTTTAAGAATATTTGTAATTCTAACCTAATAAAATTAAAATGATATAGACGCCATATTACTATTCTAAAAACATTCCCATTGGAATGTTTTAAGAACATGTATTTGGGAATATTCTTAGCAAAATACTCTAATCATGCTTAGCATGTGCACTATAGCATTATTCTAAAAATATTCCCATTAGAATATTTTAAGAATATGTTTTGGTAATATTCTTAGCAAAATACTCTAATCATGCTAAGAATGTTTAGAGTAAAATCACTTATGCTACTACAGCAGTGCACCTTTTAAGAACATTCTTAGCATGTTTACAGCATTATGCTAAGAACCTTTTCAAGGGAACGATTAGAAAACCTTCTTAGGATGAAGTGTGTTATCAGGGTAGGTACAGTTGAATCCGAAAAAAAAACAAGATTGAAAATTTAGTTGCGTAAATTCAATAATTACAATACAAACAAAGCCGTTGTCATGTTGACAATATTTGTCAAAATTATAAAGTAATTAGAAATGCGTTAAGAAATGTTAAGAAATCTCAAACTATTAGTATATTGGAAGCAGGATGTAAGGAAGGAATTGTGGCTAGTGATCTCTATAGACATCTTTAATTGTGGCAAGATTATTTAGTGTTTCGGAGAGTTGTGTTAAGATAATAGAAAAAAGAATGTGTTAAGATTGAAGAAAAAATAGATAGGGGGGGAACGGGCGAGCAGACTCGGAAAAAAGATATCAAATGAAATACAGGATGAAAATTTACTTAATTATTTGAGAGAATTTACAAGAAGCGGTGCATGCTATAAACAATACAAATTTTCCTGCGTCAAAAACCATCGCCCGTTGCCGCATCGATAGTTCCAAGATTAAAAAATTAAACTATAAAATAATTAGTAAAATTGACATTTTAGCATATTTAAATCTTGCGTTTTTTGTGGGTCCAACTGTACAAAAATACAAAAATATATATAAAAATTATACAACAAATATTTACATTAAAATAAATAAAATATCGTGAAATGGCAGATTTAATGCAAATAATGCCTCTGGTGATCCTATTCAGTGTAGCTATTAAATATTACATACATACACGCACACTTCATACAAATAAAGGTTAAACTTGCTATTTAAACATGTTTATTAAAAATTCGATCACGATTTATTTTAAAATAATCACTATGATTTATTAGGTATTTAATAGGATATATTACTAAGTTTACAAAAAGCACTTTCAAATTAATATAAATACGGAATAAATAATTATAATTAATAATTGGAATGGGAGTGTGATTTCAGTTTTTGATTTTAGCGCGTAGTTCAAATGTATTGTGCGCAGTAGGCGCAATAAATCATGCACGCCGTCATTTTAAAAATTGACAAATCGGTTCTGCAGAAAAATAAAAGTTTTTTTATAAAAGGTATGTTAAAATGCACATTTATATGGTATAAAAGTTTTATTTGTTTAGTATAGTAACTTTACACTTTGATTCGTTCCTCAATTTCTGTATCAAATCGTAAAATTGTGAAAATTTCGCAAAATAAACGTTGGTTAATTAACCTCACTACCGGTTTTTTCGCCATTTTTTACGATTTCATACATGCTGTCAAATTTATTTGACAGTCGAATCACTTATCAGCTGGTGATCGCATATTTTTTCTATAGTTTTGTCTTAATTACGAAAAAATGTGTACTTTATTACGTACAAGTGTTGCAAAAACGATTTCGTCCGCTCTTAAGTTAAATAGCAAAAGTATTTGCACAGCTAGAAGTACATTAGCCTCATTTAAAGTGCAAGATGACAAAGATTTTTTGGAAAAAGTGGAAAACAGTAAAGATCCAGTTATTGTAGACTTTTTTGCAACTTGGTGTGGCCCTTGTAAAGCTCTGGAACCAAGATTAGAAAATGTGGTAGCCAAACGTAAAGGTGATATCACTTTGGCTAAAGTCGACATTGATAATATGGGAGAAATTGCGGCTAAATATGAAGTTAGTACAATCCCAGCTTTAGTTGTATTCAGAAATGGCAAAGTAGAAGAAAGATTAGTTGGTTTACAAGATGAGGATAAGTTAAATAAATGGATTGATAATATTCTTAATAAAAAATAAATGTATCCCTATGTTAAGTAGATAAAAATACTTATTTTATTATGTTTTGTGCTGCTATATTCAACTATTATGTAAATAAACACGCTAATTAAACACTTGTACTACAAATATTTCTTTATTTCTGCCCATCAACAAAATTTCCTTTCAAATTATTTTTTTTCTATTACATATTATGTAATAATAATAGAATATTACTCAACAAGTGTATAATAATTGCTATTAATGAGGATGATTTTTGGGACATGAGCTGATAGGCTAGTGGCTTAATCACCGGAATGATTAATAGCTATTATATGCAAGTAGAATACTATACTTTATCCATGGCTGTTTTAGGTTTTAAACGGTTTATTTTTACAGACCCGTGATTAATAGGACTATTAATCACGGCAGTGGATAATAGTATATTATTCAATGAATGTATAATATTTGCTATTAATCAATGAGGGTGAGTGGCCTAAGCACCCAAATGATTAATAGCTATTATACACGAGTAGAATACTATACTTTATCCACGGCTGTTTTGAAGTTTAAACGGTTTATTTTTAAAGACCCGTGATTAATAGGCCTATTACTCACGGCCGTGGATAAAATAAATTGTGTTATACCTAATGTATAAAATTAATATTTTATTATTTATTTATTTGATATTAAACCAAAATGATTTAACTTCATGGTTTTATATAGGGTGTTTTTAATTTAATTTTTTAGATATGTCATAAAAATATTACAAAATGAATAACTTGCTGATTCCACCATCTGCCAACTGGTATGAACCAAACATATTGGCATGTGCCCCAGATAACACATTAATCTATGGAGCAAAAAATATGATTGTCGTTATCAATCCTACAGCTGATAATTTGCCAGCCAACATCAGAGTGATTCACAGAGCACATGACTCTAAGTATGTATATATGTTAAGTTTTGGAAATTTCTTATTTCACACTTAAATTTCCTTTTATTTCGGAAAGGTGTTGATGTCATAATTGCATTTGGCTGAATCTCTGATTTTAAGTATCTCACAGGGCATCAAATTTGAAATGTGAGACACTGTTGGAAAGAAAATTTTACGTTTTTTTTTAGACGGACTTTCAATAATTAAAAACAATCTAAATTATAACAGGTGACTTTTATTTATGTCCACCCCCAAAATTAAGATTAATCTTCATTTGATAAAAGCAAAACTTGGGTGATTTTATGGGCGGATTTGTGGCATGGCCCCCATGCCCCCCCCCTCCCTCAGCGAGATATATTAGCATAGAAATACCTTCAAAATTATATTTTTGGTAAAAGCGCATTTTTTCCTTATGGATGCCCCCCCCCCCCTTAAAATGAAATAAATCCGCCCCTGAGTGATTTAAATTTTACATTGGCTATAAAATGGCGGATTTAATTTTGTTTCACTTCCAGTTTCGCCGAAATAAATGTTTTTTTTTTAATGTAACACCCTGTAATTTTTTACATTTTTAAATTCAGTCGATAATTTTATGTACAAAAACTGCCCTCCTTAGTTAAAACGTCCTAACTAACATTGCTATTCTCCCTAAATTTTTCGAATAAATGGCCAAATCCCTGACTTCCAGGTTTTAAATTCAATTTCCCTGACTGCCCTGTTTTCCCTGACTGGTGAGAACCCTGGAGAATAGATAAATATGGCATAGAACAACCGCTATATGCAGATAAGCCGAAAATGACGAAAATGTTAGTTAGGACGTTTTAACTAAGCAGTTTTTAAAACTGATTTTTTTTTTTACTTTTTTTTGTTTTGTTTTTAATTTTATTGTATAAAAATGAGATACACATAATTTACCTTGTTTTTACTTACTTAACGCACTAGGTGGGGGGGGGGGTGTCTCGAAAACGTTACGCCGCGTTACAGAGGGGAGGTGGATGTCATATAAAATGTTACGTAACACTTAAAAAATTATAAACTTATAAAATGTTTATTAGATCGCGTTTTTAACAATGATCTAGGCCTAAAGAGACGGATTCCTTGCAAATTTTATTGCACACGGCGCGGGTAACAGTTCACTAAATCCTCTAAACAAAAACCGGTTAACCGGTTGCAGAAATTACATCAGACCGGTTTTTGGGTTAAAACACGGAAGCAATAATCGGTTAAAAACCGGTTTAAACCATAAAGCAAAATGTCCTTTCAATTTTTTTACTTTTTGTAAAAAAAGTTACGTGACAAATGGGGGGGGGGGTCTCGAAAATGTTACGCCGCGTTACATGGAGGATGGGGGTCAAAAATGGCAAATTTTGCGTTACGTAATACTTGAACATTGCCTTACTTAGGCTTAAAAATATATAAAACTAATTATAACTATTATAAAAATTTGATCAGTAACAGCGAATTAAAGCTACAAAAACGGGTTTTCACCCTGAACTCCTATTTTTTTTATATCCCTGTAAACTTCATTTGTAGAGTATTTTTCCGCTATTTTTCTTATGCCAAATTTATGATGTATTATGTGTCTCATTTTTATACATAGAATTTTCGGCTGAATACAAAAATTTAAAAAATTAAAGGATGTTCGCATTAAAAAAACATTTATGCCACTTCCGGCAAAACCGGAAGTGAAACAAAAAAATTAAATCCGCCATTTTATAGCCAATATAAAATTATATAAATCACCCAAGTTTCGGTTTTATCTAATAAAGATGGCATCTCTACTCTAAATTTCTCTACTCCCTAACATCCCTACTCCATAACATCCCTACTCCACAACAACTCTACTCCGTAACATCTCTACTCCATAACATCTCTACTCCGTAACAACTCTACTCCACACTATATGCACTTTATTAGCCACTTAATAATAAATGAGCAGAACAAAGAATCTTCTTCTTCTAGATTATTTTATTTTTTTCCTAGAAAACGTTTATCTTTAAATGTAAATCTAGAACAATCATAAATTAATTATTCTAAAAGCAACAATGACCGCGTACTCCTAACATGCACTAATATGTAAGTAATTAATAAACTGAATTCATTTTTGACAGTGACTTAGCATGACAAATATTCTTTTGAGTTAAGACAAGTGGCTAATCGAGTGTCTATAGTGTGGAGTAGAGTTGTTACGGAGTAGAGATGTTATGGAGTAGAGATGTTACGGAGTAGAGTTGTTGTGGAGTAGGGATGTTATGGAGTAGGGATGTTAGGGAGTAGAGAAATTTAGAGTAGAGATGTTAGTCTGCCATAAAGATTAATCTTAATTTTGAGGGTGGGCATAAATAAAAATCACCCGGTATATATTTTTAATTTTTTGATGTTAGAATTTAATATTTAAAATTATAAATTAACATTTTTATTTGATACTGCATTATTTTTAATTATGTCTACTTTTTAGAGTCATATCAGTTAATATCAACAAAAATTGGGGAACTCCAAAAAAATTAGCTGTATCCACATCAGAAGACAATACAGTTAAATTATGGGATTTAAATACTTATGAAAAAATATTGTCTCACAAAGAACATGTAAGCAAATTTATATATTTTGTAGGATTTTGATGTTAGCACAAATCTAGGGCCTGTAGGCACTTTATCGCTATAGGGGCGATCGCGAGAATTATGTATGTCGTAGGCATCACGAGATGTCTACCCTGGTAGAAAAGTACACAAATCTAACTTAACATAACATTAGATTAGTGCGATTTTTATGTTTAGTCTCAAACGTTATACAAAAACGTTATAAAATATATAAATCTAACCTTAAAAACTAACGTTTGACAAAAACGTTATAAAATATATAAATCTAACCTTCAAAACTAACGTTTGACAAAAACGTTATAAAATACATAAATCTAACGTAAGTTTCCGAACTAATTTCTAACCTTTTTCTAACCTTATTCTAACTTTAAATATTTTTTAAAGTTCCATTATTAATACGTAAGCTATAGGAGAAAATACTCATTTCAGACAGCTATACGTAAGCTATAGTAGAAAATACTCATTTCAGACAGCTATGTGCCTAGGTTTGATAATTATTTATTATTTCTTTAATAATTTTAAAAAAATATCCCCCAAAAGTCAAAATTATAGTAAGTCTGGCAATGCTGTATTAGAATTGAAAAAATATTTTAAGATTCTGAATGTATAAATAAATATTAACTAACTAAATATAAAGTTTTTCTGAGAGGTAAACGTATTTATCGAAGTATAACAGCATATTACACGAAAAATATTTAGGGCCACCTAAAAAGATGGCTATTTTATAAATAAATGTAAAGAAATTATGTTTAAAAACATTATGATTGCTAAAATATATTAAGATTTATTTATATGAATAAATTTGCCTCCAGCTGCCATTTTATGATGCAGGTAGAAATTTTCTAGTTGGCCACGCCCCCTCCGAAAGTTAGAAATTAAACGTATTTATAACGTTTTTATAACTTAAAAATCTAACGTTTGTAACTAACGTTAGATTCTAACGTTAAAAAGCGGGACATTTGCATGTATTTTATAACGTACTTTTATACAGTTTTCTAACGTTAGAAAAACGTTATTCTAACGTTAAATTTCTACTAGGGTATGTAAGCTGATTTTTTATGAAAAACCTGTTCGAAACGCGGCCTGTTGTGTAATATCATTAAATTATTTTCAAAATTTATTTTATTTGTCTTAACTTAACTTTTTAACCTTTTTTTTCATATTCGTTTTTTTAGTGTGCATTATATTTTTTTACGTTTTTGCCGTTCGTTTTTATAAGACGCCCATTCCTCACGTAAACACGAAACAGCTTATTTTTTGCTACCATATAACTGACTTTTATTCATATTTAAGGTTTCCAACAAAAAACTAGTCTCCGCGGCATTTGCCGGCGAGGATCGAGTGATAAGTTGTTCGGAACATGGTCAAGTTATTATTTGGAACATAACGCTCAACACAATAAACACTATAAAGCATTTGCTGGGCTCTAAAGATACGATAACATGTATGTCTTCGTGTCCGCACGCGAGCTGGCTCACAGCTTTTGGGTTGAAAAATGGACTTGTGGTCGTGTGCGATCTAAGAAGTAAGTAAAATATAAAAAAAAACTGAAAAAGTTACGGTTCTCGCGTAAAAGTTTTAAGATTTTATTTTGATACGAGCTGTGAAGCCCGTTCTTCGAACGGGTTAAAAACTCAAGTTAGTTTTCTCTTTAATAACCTTGTTTAATAATTTTCCCGCAATCAAGGGGATAAGGGAGTATTTTTTTTTATTTTCGATATCAATATAGCTATTTTCCTAACAAGTGCGAAAAGAGGCCCTTTTCCGCACTCGATTGCCTTTGCATCTTATTTTTATAATTTTTAAATAAGAAAATCAATTAACAGGCAAAACATTTTATAATATTATGAATAAATATAACAAGAATAACACTACGAAATTAAGAAATTAACAATATTTATGCCTGCGGAAAAGGCTTTCTTTCCACACCCATATGCGTGCGGAAAGAGATCTCTTTCCGCACGCTTGTAGGAAAAAGAACATTACTGCCAAATATCGAGATTGTAAAGTAAGAGGTCTCTGAGATACGTAAACTTTTTAAAAATGTATAATCTTTAAATTATTCACCCCTTAAAACCAAAATATCACAATTTGTACACCCTTAGGGATCGAATATCGAAAAATCCTGAAACATGTATCTTTTCGATTCTGATTAAGAGCTTTTTTGCTAAATATGAAAATTCTAGATTAAGAGGTCTCTGAGATACGCAGAGTTAAAAATTTCAACCCCCGTTTCACCCCCTTAGGGGTCGAATATCGAAAATTCCTGAAACACGTATTTTTTCGAATTCGATAAAGAACATTTTTGCCAAATATGAAGATTCTAGATTAAGAGGTCTCTGAGATACGCACACTTTTTAAAAAACCTTTCAACCCCAGTTTCACCCCTTAGGGGTTGAATATCGCAAAATTCCTCAAAGGCGTATCTTTTCTATTTCGATAAAGAACATTTTTGCAAATATAAAGATTCTAGATCAAGAGGTCTCTGAGATACGCACACTTTTTAAAAAACCTTTCATCCCCTTAAGAGTTGAATGTTAAAAAATGCCTTCTTAGTGGGTGTTTACATGATAAAAGGTACAAACTATCCAAATTTCAATTTTCTAGGTCCAGGGGTTTAGGCTGGGCGTATTCTACTGAAGTGAGTCAGTTAGGATTTTATATAATAGATTTCCATATCAGACTGCATTTATTTTCGGTGACATTTTAACCCTTCGGTGCTCGCGCCTTTCAAGATTACACGATTACTCGCTCTGAGGCTTCACACCTTATTTAATAACTACTATTTAATAAACTAAATTAAATTGTTTGATATTTAAAAATTTAAAAAATCTATATAAAACAGTTTACTATTCCTTAAAACGACTTTTGTTTGATTAACGCAGTCGTCCCTCCGAAGTGACTGATCGATTTCGTGCTTTTTAGCACTCTTCAGAGCCACATATCGGTAGTAGGGACAACTACGAAAATCAAATCCTTTCCATATATCTCTATATGGAGTTTAAAAATCGTTGTAAGGAAAAGCAAAAACAGCTAGCGACATCTATTGCTAAAAGCAGAGACTGGATAAACCTATCGACACTCCAAAAAAGGAAGCAGTTATTGGTTTCAAGAACCTATTGCACGCTGTCGATAGGGGGCAGATTAATCAATGCCACGGTGTACATTGCCGCCAATTGAATCCTAAACGGTAGGAGGGCACCTTTTACAGTGGTATCTGAATTAATAAACTAAATTAAATTGTTTGATATTTATATAGATTTTTTAAATTTGTAAATATCAAACAATTTAATTTAGTTTATTAATTCAGATACCACTGTAAAAGGTGCCCTCCTAGCGTTTAGGATTCAATTGGCAATGTACACCGTGGCATTGATTAATCTGCCCCCTATCGACAGCGTGCAATAGGTTCTTGAAACCAATAACTGCTTCCTTTTTTGGACTGTCGATAGGTTTATCCAGTCTCTGCTTTTAGCAATTGATGTCGCTAGCTGTTTTTGCTTTTCCTTACAACGATTTTTAAACTCCATATAGAGATATATGGAAAGGATTTGATTTTCGTAGTTGTCCCTACTACCGATATGTGGCTCTGAAGAGTGCTAAAAAGCACGAAATCGATCAGTCACTTCGGAGGGACGACTACGTTAATCAAACAAAAGTCGTTTTAAGGAATAGTAAAATGTTTTATACTATTTAATAGCTTTAATTTAATTAAGAAAATACGTGCGGCCTAATAAGTGAAAGCTGTGGAAACTTTGAACCATCCTTATAATAAAGCTGAAAGTAAAAAGATGCGGCTAATTGCCGCGTACGCGAGCACCGAAGGGTTACGGCGCCTTGTAATTTTCCATTTAAGAACATCGATTTTTTCGATTTTGGTTCATTAGAAAACTACCCTTATTTAAAGGACTAGATAAAAACTAAGAACAATCCTGAGTAAAACTGGTTTTTGGGAATGGAAAGGGATATTATCCGTTATTATATTATTCACAGCGCCTGCGCTAGAATAATATACGGTTGTTTCGCATTTTAAAAAAATTTCAAAAATCGTCCTAGACAAAAAATTACACTGTTCGACAGAAAATTTAGGCAAGAGATCTGTCAACGTCAGTCGTTAATTTAGGACCACTATAGTCTGGGGGTTTCACTACTTTAGGTCATTTAAGCGATTTTTTTAATTAAAAGTTTCCAATGCACACTAATATGCAAGACCCATTTTTCAAGTTAGCGTTTCATAACTTTGGGAGGTGAATTCCTATCAAAAGACATGAAAAAAAGTTCATATAAACTTATGTCCAAAAATTAGTCGTAAGGGAGCTACGCACAGTGGTACCGGAATAAAAAAAAGCCTGCTTTTTTGCATAGGTCCATTTTTTGCAACGCTGATTACGAAAAAAATAGTGAAAAAAAAAAACGTTGCAAACTTCAGCTTCATAAAAACTGCGACATTAGGGTGGGTTTTGAAAAATGTCCGATTTAGCTGAAATTGGGCATAAAGGCTTCTTTTGGCAATATTAATACGGACCAATAACCAAACCCCTAAAATTCAAAATGGCGGAATAATTATGACCGATTATTTTTTTTTAATTTTGTCAAAATTAACGAAAATAAGGGACAAAATAGACAAAAATTGAGATTATTATTATTATGGGTTATTTTCCTTATATATACTACTAATTACAGTAAAAATTTCATAATTTTCTACTGGCCCGTTTTTTTTTTTATTTAATTTAAAAAAAATATATTAAAAAATTAGCAAAATATGAGAATTTTTTCTATTCTATTTATATATTAAGCAAAATTACTCTAAAATAATTATGGCCGATTTATTTTTTTAATTTTACCAAAATTGACGAAAATTGTCACAAAACAAACAAAAATTGAGGTATGCCTGTTATGTTTCACTTTCTGAATTTAACTTTTTAAAAAAAATTATAATATTTAAAATACTTTATTAACTTTTAACTTTTACATTGAAGACTTGTTTAGCTAAACAAGTCCTGTCTGAATCTTAACTATATTAGAATATTATTATTATATGGAATTAAATGGAATTAAATTATTTGGAGCTTAATCGCTATTTATATGTTTAAAAAGTGCTGAGCTGTCATTTGGAACTTTCCGTGAAAAATATAATATATTTCACTATATTGCACCATATTGGTTAATGTGGTGCAATATTGCATCTTCTTACTTGTTTGTCTCTTAAAAGTGCTGAATAAGCTATTAAATAAGAAACTTCGTATTAGAGTTGTAAAATGTTGCACAATATTGCCCAATATTATATTATTGGAAATAAATAAGTTTTAACTTTAAATTACGTCTTGGAAAGTTTCAATAGTCAGCATAAACAAATATCATATTACATCTTGAGGGAATATGTAACAACTTCCCCCTAATTAAAAGTTTTGGTCTATGGAAGAGCAAAACTGAGAAATAAAAAAAATTAAAATATTTAAAAGAAAAAAACTTAAAACTTAAGATATTTAAACTTAAAATAACTAAAAATTTAAGCAGGAATATATTTTGATTGTCTTTGAGAATGATTTTCATCAAGTTCAAAATTCTGTTCTTCTTGAGCTGGATCTCTACTGAAGAATCTTCTTATACTTGGTCGTATTAAAGGTCTGGGACTTCGTAAATGACGTATTAAAATTAAAGGTGGTGGAGGCGGATTATCGTCCGTATTGCTGTCATCATAATTAGCAATAGCTCTTCTTTTTCGTCTAGTTACATAAATTTTATATTTATAAATTATATAAAGACTGGTTATCAAACTAATAATTGTAATTGTAAAAATTGTAAACCATGACCAATGTTTTTCTGCAAAAGATTGATTTATGATTTTGTCCAACTGTTCACTATATTGATTTAATTTATGTTCAGCGACATTAAGTTCATCTAAGTTAAGTTTACTTATTTTCAATGGGGTTAGTTTCGGTAAGTTCTCAGCATCTGGTAAATGATTACAACAATTGAATGGAATGTTTGGAGTTTCCATAAATGACGTAATATTTGAAGTTTTCTGTTTAGTAGCAACAATTCTGGTAGCACCAATATATCCAGAACATTTTGGTTTTAAATATAGAATTGAATTTTGTTGTATTATAAGACTTGTAGTCTCCATATTTGGACAACTTAAGGTTAAGGGTAGTTTTTCTGAAATAATAATTAACCATTTGTTGACATCAACCAATTGGACTTTATAATCTTCAAAAGCAAATGTATAATAGCTGCATGATTCAGGAATCTTCAGAGGGTGATTCAGGAGTTTAGCTTCACATGTAGCTGCAGTATCAATAGGGTAGGTAACTAAATCATAACATATTCTCGTGTTTCCTCCAGATAAACGTTTGCAGTTATCCAAAGAATTAATATGAGTGTAATATCGATCATCTTCAGAAACAGCCAAATATTTTGAGGTAAGGAGAATTGTATGGAAAAGTTTAGTTCTTTCATCTGGGGTAGGTAAGGAATAAAGATGATTAAAGGTATATTTATCTCTATTCACTAATGGAATATTTAAAATAAAAATTAATTTATCATCAGTTTGAAATGCTTCTAAATGAATTATTTCTATATAATTAGCAATATTATGAAAAGCTGGAGGTAAGGGTAACAACCCTTCTGTAACTTGAGAAATTTTTGAAAGTTGATCCAATAAAATAAAAGGATCAATAATAGAAGGATGAAGTACTTTTAATTGGGCAAAAGTTATGCTATTAATAATATCATTTAATTGATCTTCAATTAATAAATATGATTCTAATAATTGTTCACTAGCATCAATTACTTTAAATTTAGCATAAATTAAATTCTGATTATCAGTAATATTTAATATTGAACTTTCAATTATTTTTAAATCTTTATTAAACGTTTCTTCATCAATTTGAAGTTTTTGAAGAGTATAATTAAAATTTTTAATAGTTTGTGTAGTTACCAAAATTTGATTTTTCATTAAATTTTGCATTTCATGTTCATTTTGAGTTATTTTATTGATACATTCTTCATAATATTTTCCATCACTGGCATCTAAATTTCCAGTAATAGATTTCCAAATTGTACCTATTCCATTTATTAGGCCACGTTTACTTATTTTATGTAAATTTTGATACGAATTAGTATCACTTTTAATTTGCATGAATTTATTTTTCAGTGTATTTGAAATTCGTTCTAGATTTGAAACATGAACAACAACTTCGCTTGCAAAATATGCTATGCGTATATTATTTTTACGAGTAAGCAAATTTTTAAGTTGAGTTAAAATATGATTATTATTCTGATAAGAAATTCTCAATAAGGAAATGTCTTTGTAGACTAATAGTTTCCATTTGTCATTTGATATTCGTACTTGTCCTTCATGTTGATAAAATAATCCAAAGGTATTATTAATAGGGTTTAGGGTAAAAGGACTTAAATTTTGAGTTTTCAAATTCCCGAGTATCATTAGTATGTACAGGGACCTGTAATAAAAACTAAGTGTCAGTTTCATTTATATTTTCAATAGTATTACGTTCATGATATGGTTTTAAACGATCAAAGTTTACATGAGTACGCATTGTTTCATTAGATATAATTGCTGAGTTAGGTTGTTTAATTTCTTCGATAATATATGGACCTAAAAATTTATTTTTAAATTTATGTCCTATTTGAGATTCTTTAAGCCAAACTTTTTGTCCAATTTGATAATCTGATTTTTCAGAAATATGTTTGTCAAAACGTTCTTTCGCTTTTTGTTTTGATAGTGCCGATTTGGCTCTGGCAATTTTATATTTATAAGAAATTTCATTATTTAAATCACGTATATATTTAGTAATTAACTCTTTTTCATTATAAAGTTTTTCAGGACTTCTAGCAGCTGTATGCCCAAAAATTAATTCATAGGGTGTAAAACCAGTAGTTTGACACTTACTATTATTATGAGTTATTAAAGCATAAGGTAAAATTTCTAAGGGTGACTTATCAGGAAACTCATTTAAAAATATACGAAAAGACTCTACTAGAGTTGCATTAAAACGTTCGGCGGAACCGTTAGATTGAGGGTGAGCTACTGAACTATAAGTTATTTTAAAATCATATAATCTTGCTAAGTCTTGTACAATATGATTATTAAATTCTCCACCGCTATCAGCATGAATCCTTAAGGGGGTACCATAATGCTGGAAAAATAAAAGTAGTCCCTTAACTACTTCTTTAGCACTCTTTTTATTTAAATGATATGCTTGAGTAAACTTAGTTAATTCATCTCTAATTATAAGAAGATAAAGTGATTTAGGAATTTCTAAAATATCTATATTAATTCTTTCAAAAGGAGTTTTTGGTATTTCAGTAATAACCAAAGGTCTATCAGTATTTTGTCTATTGATTTTAGAACGATTACAAATTTCACATGATTTAACATAATTTTCAACTTCTTTTTGTAAGTTAGGCCAATTATATTTGGCTCGAATACGTCTATACGTTTCATTTATACCTCTATGTAAATTATTTTTACCGTCATGATATTGTGAAATTATTATTGGGCGTTGATCTAAGTCAGGCTCTATGACAATGTCTTGACAAATTACAAATTTAATTTCAGTATCAGCAAAAATAAAACTAAG
Source organism: Brachypterus glaber (assembly GCA_958510825.1). Taxonomy (NCBI): domain Eukaryota; kingdom Metazoa; phylum Arthropoda; class Insecta; order Coleoptera; family Kateretidae; genus Brachypterus; species Brachypterus glaber. The sequence goes on from OY294050.1 coordinate 30,808,068, forward strand.
GATTTCAGGTAATAAGAGGTCTTTAACATTTTCAACATAATAAATAAATTCAGGTTTAAAATGTTCTTTATATAAATATAATAACTTAAATAAATGTTTTTGAGCATTTTCTATAACTTTAGAAACTGGAATTAAATAATATGTTCGACCGGGAATACTAGCACTAGGCGTAGTACAAATTTCATTTATACTAAAAGATTGATCTGCTTCTATAAGATCTTCAATAACTTTGTCTTGAAGGGCTTCAATTTTCCGTTGCTGGAAAACTACTATTATATGTTTATGTTGCTTATCTAATAATTGTTCATTTGAATATGCTATTTTAGAATAATCAATTAAAGAAACTGATTGGTATTTTTCCTGAAAAATTTCAAATTCTTGTTCAATAGTTTCAGGTGCTATTTCTGTAACAAAAGAGTCAACGTCTCCTGAAAATGAAGTCTCAGGCTGTACATTTTGATTTGAAGTACTAGGAGTATTATTATGAAATATTTTAGAAGTATTTAGTTTTACTTTTTTACTTGGAATAAAAATTTGTATATAAAATTTATCTTCATTAAATATGATCTTTATAAGATTAAAAACTACTTTCCATGAAAGTTTATCTTTTCCACATCCTATTTGAGGGATTGCAATTTTAAAATTTTCATTTAATATAAGAGCTGTTTTTAAACTATTTAATGCCAATATAAAATCTTTATATTTAGGTTTATCATAGTAATGAGTTTTAGTTATAAGGTAATAGATATTTCTGTTTTCATAATTCAAAAATGCAACATCACCAACTTTTTTTTTGTTGAGCTAAGAGTTTATCCACATTATTAAATTTATTTTTGAATTGCTTCGCAATTCCTGCGTTCATATTAAAATCTTCTGATATACAGTGTACTAAAGAAAACTTAGGATTAGAATTAAATAAATCATCGTTTATAATTTCTATTTTGCTTTGACTTTCTATATTGTTGTCAAACAAAAGATCAAATATATTAATAAAATTATTGAATTCTGGGTGTGTTTGATACAAATGTATTCTACTTAAAGCATCAGCGTTTTTATTAATTTTTCCAGGTTTATAAACTATTTCATATTCATATTCTTCTAATTTTAATCTCCAACGAGCTAAGCGAGAACCAGGGTCTTTTACTGAGAAAAGCCATGTTAAAGGTTTATGATCAGTAACTAATTTAAATTTCCTACCAAATAAATATGGTCTAAAATGATTTACGGACCAAATTATAGCTAATAATTCTCGTTCAATGACAGAATATCGACATTCTGTATCACTTAATGTTCTAGATGCATAGGCTATTGGTAAATCTTTGCCAATTACGCCTTGAGAGAGAACCGAACCTATGGCAAATAAACTACTATCGGAAGTTAATATAAAATCTTGTGTAAAATCAGGGAACTTTAATATTGGAGCAGTAGTTAATAACTTTTTACAAGTTTCAAAAGATTCAATACAATCAGAATTAAATTTAAATGGTACATTTTGTTTTAATAATCTAGTCATAGGCTTAATAATTTTAGCAAAGTTTTGAATAAAACGTCTATAGTAACCAACTAGTCCAAGAAAACTCTTAACTTCTTTAGGGTTACGTGGTTGAGGAAAATTTACAACACAAGCTACTTTATCTGGATTAGGTTTAACACCATCTTTAGATATAATATGTCCTAAATATATTACTTCACGTTGAATAAATTCACATTTGTCTGGTTGTATTTTAAAGTTATATTTACGTAATCGCTTAAAAACTTCTTTAAGACGTAAAATATGTTCTTGAAGAGTTGCAGAAAAAATTATAATATCATCCATATAAACACAACAACGTTCATTAAGGCCAGTAAGCACATTATCTAAAATTCGCTGAAAAGTTGAAGGGGAGTTCTTTAATCCAAAACTCATTCGTGTGAATTCATAATGACCATTCTCTACTGAGAATGCAGTTTTAGGAATATCTTTTGGGTCAATCTCTATTTGATGAAATCCGGATACTAAATCAATTACAGTAAAATAATAGATTTTTCAATAGGACTTAAATTAGCAATAGTTGTATTAAACTCTCCATTCTCATTAATATGAACAATTGAATTAGCGACTTTAATTTTTCCAAAATTTATATTAGGGCAAATGGCATCAGTATTTTTCAAATTACATTTCAACTTAAAAACCTTTTCACAACGTGGTTCAATAAATATTTTATTTTCAATTTGTATGTCATTAAATTGAGTATTCAAAATATCAGGTCCTTTTTTTGGAAACTTATAACTTTGATTTAAAATATCTGGGCTTTTTTTTTGAAACATATTTTTATTAATATCTGGTCCTTTTTTAGGTAAATAATTATTATTATTAGTATTTAAAGTATTACAAGAAGTATCAAAATCATTTGAGTTATCGGTACTATAGTTAGATTTCATTAAGGGAATACAATTTTCCCTGGAATAATTTTTATTATATCCCTTAGGTACGGGAATACTTATAACAGGCATATTTATATTTTGTCTGTAACATTTATTTATATAAAAAGCTTCATTTTTAACACGAAATCCTTTTTTAGGATTCACAAAATTATTATTCTTGACAGGTCCAATCAAACCGACCGGATCAGATTTAACTTGGTTTCCTGTATTAATATCATTGACAGTTTCATTTTCCACTGTGGAAAATTCAGCTTCAATATTTTTAACAACACTTGATAATTCAGCTTCATCCTCCACGATGGATGATTCAGCTTCATTATATGTAATAATATTTTTATCATCAATATATTCAGTATTTATACTATTATTTTCAAAATTTGATAACTCATTAATCTTGTTATTTTCAACATTTATATTAAAATTAGTGATTCCATTATATGATTCAGACGTATGAAATTCAGAAAGCTTAAAAAGAGGATATGTTTTATACTTAGTATATAATATTTTATATTCACAATCGACAATACAATTATAGTGTTCCAAAAAATCGATGCCTAAAACTATATCAAAAGGCATATTTATATCAACGACATATAATTTATGAGGATCTTCCGTATGTCCATTAACAGTTAAATAACTTACATTATATATATCAATAATTTCATTCGTAATACCTTGTATTCTTAAGTATTCTTCCTCTAAATACATATTTATATTTGAAACAACATAGGGTCGAATTAATGAAACAGACGCACCACTATCTATTAGCATTTTATAGGTGTTTGAAGCATCAAAAGCAAAATATAAGTTATCATTATTAACATTATACAATTTTTCTATTTTTTTATTCAAAAAGGAAGGCTTCTTTTGATATGACTGGCTGATGGGTTTTGAGTCGAGCTGCCAGCCAAGGCCCGGCTCTTTTCCTCGTTTAAAGAATTAGTATTAACATTATATTGTCTTGATTTATTTTGTTCATTATTACGATTTTGTCTTTTAAAACACATTTCAATAGTATGTCCTGGTTTTTTGCAATATGTGCAGTTTTTGTAATATGATATACCATGAAAACCTTGGTATTCACGATTAACCTTGTTACTTAGAGTACTAGTATTGTTACTTAGGTTGGGACGAAAATTATTATTACGATTAAAATTTGAATTCTGTGGTTTATAATTATTATTTTTGTTAGGAAAATTTATAGGACGATTGTTTTGAAAATTAGTTGTTGTTCGCGTTTTATACGAACAATAGCATCAATCATATTTTCAGGATTAGAACCCCGGACTACATCTCTTATTTTGGGATCCAGCCCTGTTAAAAGGGTATCCAAGCACATAGTATCAACTAAATCATACTGTGAATCTCGTTGTTCTTGCGTCAAATCTAAATTTTGATTTATAGCACTATAAATTTTAGCACTTAACGTTTGAACCCGATTAATGTATGATAGAGCATTTTCATTGGTTCCTTGCCTAATAAGTTGTAAATCATGCATTAAACCACTTAAATCTCTTGCATCGCCAAAATGACTCTGTAAGAGTTGTTTAATTGAATTCCATGTATTTACATTACGACAATTAATTAATTCTGAGGCTTTTCCTCTCAACCTATTTTTAATGTGAACATTTATTAATGATTTCTGCTGAGCTGTACCCAAACGATGGGCAGTCTCGCATGCATTAAGAAAACCATTTAAAAGTACTTGATCACCAGAATATTCGGGGATCAAAGCAAACAATTCATTTAAATTATATAATGGTGATGTAACACCTCCAGTGGCAGGTACAGTGTTACTAGTAACACTTGAAACATCGTTTTCTGCGATTGAAGACGCATCAATCATTATTAATTAATTATAAAATATAAAAATAGAGATAAATAGTGGGAAAAAAAAAAAAAAAATAAAGGAAAAATATAACTGTAAAAATATCGACTTACACACATAGAAAAACTCGTAGGTAATCCATGAAGTCTTAGAAGACAACGTTTTACCAGATATCTAAAACGTTGGATTCACGGAACTGGAACTGGAACTGGATTTCTTATTTCTTGATTTCTTGATTTTCTTCTTTACTAAATTTCCGTGGAATCCTACCGACTGCGCCAATTTGTTATGTTTCACTTTCTGAATTTAACTTTTTAAAAAAAATTATAATATTTAAAATACTTTATTAACTTTTAACTTTTACATTGAAGACTTGTTTAGCTAAACAAGTCCTGTCTGAATCTTAACTATATTAGAATATTATTATTATATGGAATTAAATGGAATTAAATTATTTGGAGCTTAATCGCTATTTATATGTTTAAAAAGTGCTGAGCTGTCATTTGGAACTTTCCGTGAAAAATATAATATATTTCACTATATTGCACCATATTGGTTAATGTGGTGCAATATTGCATCTTCTTACTTGTTTGTCTCTTAAAAGTGCTGAATAAGCTATTAAATAAGAAACTTCGTATTAGAGTTGTAAAATGTTGCACAATATTGCCCAATATTATATTATTGGAAATAAATAAGTTTTAACTTTAAATTACGTCTTGGAAAGTTTCAATAGTCAGCATAAACAAATATCATATTACATCTTGAGGGAATATGTAACATGCCTACCTAGTGATGTTTACTCAACTACAAACCCGACAATACTGGCTAATTTTAATTTAATTTAAAAGTCCCATCGGAGCCGGCGGCACATGCGCAAGGAGCCGGCTGGCTTCGATCGGACTCGGTGGCAGCGAACGTTTAAAAAAGGTCCTTAAAGTCGATTGATGTTAATTTTTTTTCTAATAGAAGAAGGAAAAGTCTTATTCAGACTCCGTGGCCACGAAAAAGAGGTCGTTTCTCTAAGTTGGTGTCCAGCCCCGGTAAACGTTTTTCCAGCAAATCCCAGCAACATTGTTGGCAACAAAAAACCGGAAAATATCGAACCTGTGGAAAACGAGGAAAGTGCCATGTACATGAAAAGACCAGGTGTATGTATTAAAATTAACGTGGATAAGATAGACAGCAAAAAAACAATAGAAATTGAGGAAACAGGTAGAGGGGAAAATACAGAAGAAGCTAAAGTGAAACCTAAAGTTGACAAAAAGGTAAGTATACAGGTTGTATCAGTTAAAACTTCCAAGGCCGATTATTGGGCATTAGGGTGACCCACCAAAATTTCAAATTGAAAAATTTGCAGGTCTTACCCTTTAAATTTGTTCATTGGGGGTAAGAGTATCATCCCTGCATTTTTTTAGAATTTTTGAAAAAAATCTAGTGGTCGCTCACAGCTATTTTTTAAAAAGATATATTCCTTTAGCTTTTTATTTTTTTTAAGGCCGAAGGATCTTTTATTTAAATTTTTTAACATGGCACGGTATAAAGGGATAGTAAATGGATAACCTCAAAAAAAAATCAAAATGTTTTCTTCCAAAATGGCGGAGCTGTGCCCTTTTAAGTTCGAAAATGCTCTACATTGCTTTAATTTATTGTCTTAAAAGATTGTGCGTGTAGCCCAATATGTCCCCACATAAAAGCCACTATAATTTTTAGCGTTTTTGACAAATAAATTCGGTTTTTAGGCAATTTAATTTCACTTTTTTAAGTTTTATTATTGGATATAATATATTATATTATATATTAATTTAATTTTTTTTTCTGGACATCCTTTATATCCAACAAAAAAATACTACAGATTTTATGTATGTATACTTCGGAATTTATCTAGACAAAAAACCTCGAAAATTAAAACTAAATTGCCTAAAAACCGCATTTATCTCTCAAAAATATCAAAAAAATATATAAATTATTTTCTTCTGGATAACCCGTATATCCAATAAAAAAAAATTATAGTGGTTTTTATGTGGGGACTTATTGGGCTACACCCACAATGTTTTAAGACAATGAACAAAAAAAATTTGTGCCTGTCATTACGCCTAAATTGAAGCAATGTATGTAGTGGATTTTCAAACTTAAAAGGACACAGCTCCGCCATTTTGATAGAAAACATTCTGATTTTTTTTGAGATATTCCATATACTATCCCTTTATACCGTGCCGTGTTAAAAAGATTTAAATAAAAAATACTTCGGCCTTAAAAAAAATAAATAAAAAAGCTTAAGAAACATTTTTTTTCAAAAAATGGCTGTGAGCGACCTCTAGATTTTTTTCAAACATTCTGAAAAAATCCAGGGATAATACTTTTACCCCAGTGGACAAATTTAAGGGGTGAGACCTCCAAATTTTTCAATTCGGCAAAAATACTTTTTAATATTCCAGCCGTCTAAAGAATATTTAAAGCGTCGTGACGCCCATGCCATGGGACATCGCGGGGTGTAGTTTATGACAAAATATAGTCAAACATTATATCCATTCTATGCTATTTATAAATCCTAAATATCTATTTTATTTTTTGTGTAATTGGCCCTGGGAGTTTTAACTGAAAAACCCTGTATACATATAAAATATTGAAAATATTACATGTCCAAAGGTGACCTGTTTCAGTTTGTTTTTTACTTTTTTAGGGTAACAATAAATTAGATGACGAAATGAACATCATCATAGAATCCACCAATGACCTAGCATTAGATAATACCAAAGAAATCGAAGTTCAAGAAGTAGAATTAGACGGAGTAAAATTGTCTTGCAGCAGAATTGTTCCCGATCATTCAAAAAAGAAGTCTACAAAACCGAAAAAAGATAATCCCTGGGTGGGCTTAAAACACGCCGACGACGATGAAGTTCCTCCGGATTTTGCCGAAGCCGGTCGGGAAAAGCCGGTTGTTTATGGTGGAGGGGATAATGACTTTTTAGCGGACTGTATGAAGCTTAAAAGGACAATTTTAGGTAAGTAATGAATAACTGAGAATATTGTCAATCTGATGATATAACTCAATCCCGAAATGTTAAGTATCTATGCTTTTTTTTACAGGAGAAGACACACCCTCAAAAGATAAAAATTTCACACCAAAAAGGGAAAAAATTAAGGATGTGGAACCCAGACTTATACTTAAAGGCAAAAGAAAGGAGAATAAGGCAAAAGAGAATGTAGTTGTAGATGATATTAATAAAATAGAAGATTTAAAATTAGAAGAAAGTTCTTCACAAACTTCTGATCTAAAATTAGAAGCACATCAGACAAAAGTAACGGGCAAACTTAAAGAATCTTCTAAGGACAAAACCTCTGAACCAGAACCAAAAGAGACATGTAAAGTTTCTAAAGACAAAACGACTTCCAAGATAATCTCGCTGGAAAACTACGTTGATCTCACTGTTCTAGAAGAAGAAATGTTTAAAGATGCCGAAGAATGCGATGAAAATCTGTCAGAGGAAATATCTGTCGCAGAAGCAAACAGTATTAAGTCGTCTTCTAAAGATGAAATATGTGCCGTAGAAGTAAAAAGTATTGCTTTTTCTTCTAAGGACAAAGATGTAGAAGAAATTCCCAGTCAGAGCATAGAATCTCAAGTCCCTGCTATTACAATTGTAGCTTCTAAGTCTAAGGGGTCCGAAGCAGAAGCAATGGTCTTAGAAGAGACAAAAGAGACACATAATGTTGCTTCTAAATCTAAGGAACCTGATACAACTGACTCAGAGGCAGTGGTTTTAGAGAAAACAAAAGAAGCAGATAACATTGTTTCTACATCTAATAAATCTGATAGAACTGACTCAGAAGAAATGGTTTTAGAAGAAACAAAAGGAGATAATGTTGCTTCTACATCTCAGGAGTCTGATAAAACTGTCTCAGAAGCAATGATTTTAGGAAAAACAAAAGAAGCAGATAAGGTTACTTCTACTTCTGGTGAAAATTCTATGGGAAAAACGGATATTAAGGTTTCTCTTCTAAAAGGAAATTCCAAAAATGTGCTTAAAACAGAGAGGTTCATTCCGATTGAAGAACCAGTTAAAGAGGAACCCAGAAAGGAGTTTTTGCTGGCGTCTTCGGCAAAAGAAGGGTAAGTACGCGTATTTATTAAATCAAAAAATGTATCTACATATTGGTGCTTACATTTTTTTTAGAAATATTTACATTTGGAGAGCGGGTTCAGATGGTAGAATGCAAACGTTTTTGCAATTGCCCAACGCAAAAGGAAAACCAGGTCGAAATGCAAAACACGTATCAAACGACAAAATATGGATCACTCTATGTTGGGTGTCTCCTACGACGTTGCTGTGCTCCTCCAAAACAGGAGAATTATTGAGTTTTTCGCTGCCAAAACCAAAAGAGTAAGTATCTAGTTCACAGTAAACTTATCCCTTTGACTACATATATCTTCACTATTAATCGATTGTGAGGGATTGTTGATGACAATATTGTCTCATTTACCGCCAAATTCTTACAAATGTCAGCGATTTCATCGTTCTAAGAAGCGTTTAGTTTTAAAGGAGGGTATGGTATTCTGGGCTAACTCGCCTGCAACGATAAGACTTTACATGCTTATAGATACATAAAAAATAAATACTTAGCCAAAATTTCAGCCCTTTTACATCCCGAAACATACTTTAATTAATTATTTTAATTACGAATTTTGACATATGTCAATGTACGATTTGGCAACATTGCACCTAACGATGGTTCGTGTCAAGTGTGTCATGTAAAAATAAAAATAACTTCTACTGTGGGGCCAAGGGCTGTGTATTCTGATGTGTTGACTGCGCTTGACTGTAAAATTAAAATATTTTGTTGTTAAAATTTTCACGGATTTAACATGGTGTAAAATACACAAATATTATAGTAACCTAAAGCCTGCAGTCCCATGGGACAGTGTGACCCCAGACTAGTAATTTCGTGTGGATTTCAACGTGTTAAATACCTTTATTTCCATGAAAAAGTTTTAAGAGACATACGCTGTAAATAAATACATTTAATTAATATCGTACAGTGTTTTTATTATACATTCCAAATGTCATGTTGATGTTCAGATAAATAAAAAACGTTTTTTTAAGATAAGATACAGGAATTTATCACGTTAACATTGCTGTCACGTTTACGATAACACACAAATGGTTAACGAATAATTATTTTGATCAAAATTAACAAATAAACTTAGTAAAAAGTTTTTCATAATTTCTTTTCATCATTTTGCACTTTTTTTAAACAAAAACATTTTATTCTCATTTAGGCCAAAACTCACCTTTAAAACGATATCCTTTATATGTATCCAAACTATCATAACTCGAGGATATTTTTAGACTGTTCCATTTTGTAATACACAATTGCAAAGGTCCTGATTTTTTCCCTGGATCTGCCTTAATTTAGATAAATATTACTTGACCCAAATTAATAGTCAAAATGGGCAAAATTAAATTTCCGTGAGTCAATGGGTTTAGATTTTTTAAGACGTTTTAAAAACGAACTGTAATAATTTTTTTAGCAAAAATAAGCAGTTCAGGTTGATTCACAACGATCATGGAAATACGTTGTTCGGTATTACCGGTCCAATAGAGGTGACGACGGCATACAATTGGAAAAATGATGTGGGCAAAAACGCATGGACCGTTGGTCAAGACAGACTGCTAATAAACACGGGTCTGGGACCTGAGAGAAAAACATTTTCTTGCTATCCAACAGTTTGCGGGACATTTACGTGTATGGCGCCCGCAGTTGTTGACCCATCAAGGTATGTTTATTGGGCGAAGCAAAAATATCAAAAAATACGTCAAAAAATGGGGTCTTTCTACCTTCAAATAATTTTAAAAATATTTTGTTATATTTTTCTTTTATATCGAAAGAACAAAGATATCTACAGTATTATTAATTTGAGCCATTTCGCCTCAATGACTATTTAAGTATATCGTAAAAAATCTAAAACAGAAAATAAAATTATTCTTATCAGGCGCACCTATTTCTAGATGCGCTGGTAAGGTATTGCGTTTAAAATAATACTTATCTGCTATATCTTCTTTACCTAAAAAATATTATTAGTCAATACCTTACCAAAGTTTAAAAATTTTGCCTATATAAAGAATTTTCAATAAAATTCTTGATAAATCGTTAAAATAATTAAAAAAGAACGAAAAACTGAATAAAAGTTAACTTCTAACGTTTCGGGATCTAATCTGATCCCGTTTTCAAAGAAAATTATTAGTTTTGAAAGAATTTGTGCAATATTTGGCTTTATCAATCAAAATATGACAAATGTCAAAATATGTCATTTCGAGGTAATTGAAACAAAGACACCTGTAACAATAAAAAGGTATAGAAAATTAATTTGGAAAAGGCGTTTTTGTTGAAAACGTGTAGAGAAGTTAATTTGGAAAAAACTTTTATTGAATATATATACGCCTCAAATAAATTATAGATTCTATTTAAAAAAGATATAATTGTGAAATTTTGTAGGTATGTTTATATTTAAAGAATACAAAAATAATAGAATTTAAATTGCCATTTTTTGCCATAAACTTTTTTTGAAATAAAGATCAAAAAACGGTGGTCGCCATGATTCCGGCCGTTTGGATCGTCTGAAAAAAAAAACGGGATATTATTCAGTATTGAAGTCGCTATAGCCCTATCTAGAAGATTTTTTTTTTGCCAAAAAATAAAATGGCGGACGTTTTTCTTGAAAATTATTTTAAAATTTTTGAAAAACTTCCATTTTATTTTAGGCCAAAAAAATTTATTCTAGATAGGGTTATAGCGACTTCAATACTGAATAATATCCCGTTTTTTTTTTAGTAGATCCAAACGGCTGGAATCATGACGACCACCGTTTCTTGATGTTTTTTTCAAAAAAAAAAAATTATGGCAAAAAAATGGAACTTTAAAAATCTAAAAAAATTGTATTCTTTAAATATAAATAAACATACCTACAAAATTTCACAATGATATCATTTTTCTTTCTATATAAAAAAAATGATTAAAGCAAAATATTTTTAAAATTTTTAGGTAGAACCTTAAAATTAAAAAAATCCTGTTTAAAAAAATATTAAAAATATAACAAAAAAAAATCCCGATTTGTTTTTTTTTCTTGAATCGACTTTACCGAAGTTAGGGGCTGTCCGTATATTACGTAACGCGCCTAGGGGGGGGGGAAGGGGTCAGAGAAATTGTTACAGTTTGTGACAGGGGGAGGGGGGGTCTAGGTAAACGTTACGTAACGGAATTTAATAAATTTAATGTTTATTTCCTAAGACTGGCAGATGTATTTTTATTTCAACATAAATTACTATTTAGTGGCCCATAATTCCCCTTTTCACACAAAAATTGACGAAACTATGCATATTTAATTAATATTGTAATCAGTAAAAAAACTGTTGACATTGATATTAAAAAAAATTTTACGGCCCTGTTCTTGCGTGATCTTGCTGATGAATCATCGGCGATGATACATTTTCGCGCGGAATGTGTACTCACAGAACACCAATGTGTCTACTATTTTGTGTACCTGTGTACAATATACAATTTTTTTAAAAATGGCGTTACGTTAATATATGGACAGCCCCTTATCTAGAAAAGTATTTTTCAGCCTAAAAACTTTCCAATATTATTTTAATGCCCGACCACAAAATTATTTATTTTTTAGGGTGGCTATAGGAAATGGCGAAGGTGTCATTAGAATATGGGACATGAGCAGGCCTCATTTAAAAATTGTTTTTATGGCCAATTTTTATAGTAAACTACATAGTAAAGTTAGCAGCCTGGCTTGGCATCCAGAAAAAGAGTTCATATTAGCGTGTTCAACGATGGAAGGAAGGGTAAGCCAAGAAAATTGTTTTATAGTGTAGTTACACAGAGCCACAAAAAAAATACTGCTGACAACAAAATAATACTTTTCCTATCAGAAAAAAAAATTGAAAAACAAAAAAAAATCGAGTGTAATGTAGACCAGGCGGTATCTGTTTTGAGATGGGTGAATCGTATACCATTCGATATTTTTGGATGAACGGGTCCAGAATATCACTAAAAATGATAATTTCACTATGCGCATAAAATCAATCCTGTGCATAACTTTTTATATAACAAAATGTTGCAAAATCGAGAAAAATTTCATGTTTTTTCTCCTTTTCGTGCATATATTTCTGGAACTGTTCATTTCAGACAAATATTGAAAAGGAAAAAAGTTTTGCAATTGAATTTTATATATAATAATATTGGTTGCAAATCGAAAAAATAATTATTGTTATATAATGTAGTAATCACAAAAAAGGGTTAGAAAAATCGAGTTTTTTTGGGATTTTTTTTGGATACTAAAGAATACGTAGGACTTTCAAAATTATCACAAGAAAACTTTATAGTGTGCTAAATCATCACACCAAATTTCATCAAAATCGGTCTGATAGTTTTTGCACAATAATTTTGCAATACGGATTAAAAAAAAATGCAAATTTTTAAAATCATACAAAATTGAACATTTATTTATTTATTTATTTTATTTGTTTATTATTATTTATTTATACAGAGTCATGGAGAGCCCCAAATAAGCTTTTGGCTTGTGGTAGGGGCTCTCCATTAATTTTGAACATAAATTAAAAAGTAATTTTGAAAAAAATGATCCTCGGTTACCATACTCCCATAAAATGGTAAATTTTATTCAGCTAGGCAGCCTTTTCTTAATGTTAGTATAGTATTCATAATTCTTCTTCAAAATATATTTATTTTTCTAAAGCCCTTAGATACTTAAAAATTTAAACACATAGAAAAGAGCTCAAACTTTCAAATGATTTTTGAAAAATTAAAATCCGTTAATTAGGAGAGCCTAGGCACTTGTTTAAACATTTATCGAATTTTTGCGCTTATAAACAATTAGAATAACTTTATGAATTTTCAATGAATTTGTTCTTTTTTTAATATATACTGAAAGTACTCGAAAAGACGCTTTCTTAAAAAAAATATATGATGATTCGTTTATTACTTTCAAAGTTATTATTGTTCAAATTTAACCGCCATTTGCACTGAAACTGAAACCTAGCGAGAGATGGACACCTGACGCAAAAAAAAACTGTATAAGCATTTTTATAGGACTTAAAAAAGGCTTTTATTTGAAATACATTTTTTTTTAAATCGTTTTAGAATTAAGTTATGCTAAAAAAACATTTTACTGATTTAAACGCTAATATCTTGAATACAATGTATTTTAGGAAAACATTGTTTATAACATTTTTTGAGCAATTTTAAAATATCTTTTATATAAGTGCTTAATTAATAACATACAATAATAATTAACTTATTTATAAAAGAACTATTAAATTACAATAAGAAGCGATATGAAAAAACTGCTAATCGATATCTTCTTTTTGTTGCTATTAGAACTCGCGATTTCAATTTCTAGTCGGATGGAGCAACCTCTCGTACACTTTTTGTCGATTTCACGCGAACTTGAGTTTTTTTAATTAACATTTTAACAAGGTCGCACATGATCGTAAGTATTGCAAATTAATGTCTGGTAAGTACTCGGAATAACAAAAAACAGCCCTTATGCCCTTGTAGTTTCATAACTTCGAAACTAATGAACGAATCATCATAATTTTTTTTCAAAGGAAGCGTCTTTTCAAGTACTTTCAATATATATTAAAAAAAAATAAATTCATCTAAAATTCATAAAGTAATGCTGATCGTTTATAAGCGCAAAAATTCGGAAAATGTTTAAACAGCTGGGTAGGCTTTCCTAATTAACGGATTTTAATTTTTCAAACATCATTAGAAAGTTTAAGCTCTCTTCTATACGTGTTTAAATTTTCAAGTATCTAAGGGCTTTATGTTCAATTTTGTATGATTTTAAAAATTTGCGTTTTTTTTTAATCCAGATTGCAAAATTATTGTGCAAAAACTATCAGACCGATTTTGATGAAATTTGGTGTGATGATTTAGCACACCATAAAGTTTTCTTGTGCTAATTTTAAAGGTCCTACGTATACTTTAAGTATCCGAAAAAAAATCCCAAAAAAACTCGATTTTTCTAACCCTTTTTTGTGATTTTTACTATTTTTGTATAATATTTATTATTTTTTCGATTTGCAACCATTTTATGATATATAAAATTCAATTGCAAAACTTTTTTTTCTTTTCAATATTTGTCTAAAATGAACAGTTCCAGAGATATATGCACGAAAAGAAGAAAAAACATAAAATTTTTCTCGATTTTGCAACATTTTGTTATATAAAAAGTTACGCACAGGGTTGATTTTATGCGCATAGTGAAATTATCATTTTTAGTGATATTCTGGACCCATTCATCCAAAAATATCGAATGGTATACGATTTACCCAAACATGGGTGTTTTAAAACTGATACCGCCTGGTCTAATGTTGCTAATTTAATTTTTACCCCCGAAATTACAAAATATCAAAATTTAAGGCAGTTTGACTGTAGCCCAAAAACCCCCCTATTTGCTGTGTGCCAGGTTATTTTTTATTTTTTTTTAAGTTTATTTTTCGTACAACGAAAAAAAAATAAAAATATTAAGGGTAAGGGGGTAAAAACAATTTTTTTCAAAACTTTTTTCAATTTATTTTTCGTTTTACATAATAATATGTAGTTTATTTAATCAAACGAACTACATAGGTTAATCACGAAGCTTGTTAAGCTTGTCTGTGATGTGAAAAAACATTTTACATTTATAAAAAAAGAAACTAAAATTTTTTTTTTGAAACATCCAAACATTTTTTTTTTTTTTCGTTTTTGATTTCAATGAAAGTATTATTTTGTTGGCAGCAGTATTTTTATCCCACGCCTTTTTATTTATTTGGATAAATTGATTTTTTTTTAATTCTAGATAGCATTCCTGGACGTCAGCAAACCGTCCAAAGCCCCAGTTTTATTATGCGATTTCTTTAAGACGCACGTTTTTAAAATCGAATTTGGCCCATATCCTGGTGAAAATAGCAATGAATATGGTATTTATGCGGCTTCTGAAGGAAAACTGGTCATTTTTAATATGAACAAAAAAGACAGAGGTAAACATTTTTAATAAATGAACCCCTTGTTTTCATCCATATCCATAAAATATAAAATCAAAAACCTTATTAAACATATGACATATGATATATTAGGGTGGTCCAAAAAAAATTTTATTTACTTTATCTTTTTTATGTGTCGTGGTTAGAGTAAAAATTTATAGAGACAACCCTAGGGGCCTTTAAAACCATACAATCACGCAAGTATCGATAACATTTTTTAAAACCTTGATATCTATATTTTTTTCTTTTTGAGTATAAAAACAAGCCTGCAAAATCTTAGCCTGATCAAAAGTTTCTAACCCAAGGTTCCGAAATTACACCTAAATTCCGAAAAAGCGCATTTTCTATTAATTTGTGCTACTGGCGAATTATAAATATTAAATAAAAAGTTTTTATGTCACATTTTTTTCTATATAAACCTATTTTGGTTATTTTAAAATATTACGTTAATCTACGCAACGAGTATGGGGTCTAGGGGCCATTTAACATCAACATTTTAACAAAAATATCATCAATATGATGGTTAAATGGCAATTAGACTACATACTCGTTGCGTAGATTATCGTAATATTTTAAAATAACTAAAATAGGTTTATGTAGAAAAAAATGTGACATAAACTTTTTTATAATTTGTCAGTAACAGAAATTAATAGAAAATGCACTTTTTCGGAATTTAGATGCAATTTCGAGGCCTTGTTGGCACAGGTTAGACAGGCTAAGATTTTGCAGGCTTATTTTTATACTCAAAAAGAAAAATTATAGATATCAAGGCTTCTAAATTTTACAAAATTACAAATACTAGGTCTGGTTTTATACGAATTTTATCGATATGTGCATGATTTTAGGGTTTTTAGGCACTAAAAGTACCACTTAGGGTTGTCTATATAAATTTTTACTCTAAGGGCATTCTAACCACGACAAATAGAAAAGATTAAGTAAATAAAATTTCTTTGGACCACCCTAATAACATATACACGGTGTGTTTGAAATAGGGTCCGAAATTTTAAGGGCTGATTCTACATCAGAAAATATGACAAAAAGTTTCTATAAACATATGTAAAAATGCGTCGTAAAGGAGCTACGCCCTTTGGAAAGTGGCTAAAAAATTTGGTTTTTATTTAATAACTCAGGAACCCTTTAAGATATAGCAACGAGGTTTTGCACGTGAACTAATCTTAATAAGGCCCATCTTCTTATGTTATTTTCATATACTTATTTTAACCAGGGGCGTGCGAAACGGGGGGGCCTTATCAGTTTTTTGTCCCAAACTTTTTTCTGTGTAACTTTTTTGTAATTTTATTTTTGGTATATGATTCCTTAGGTCAAAATACATAAAAAGGCACTTTTGTTGTAACATCGTTTCCGAGAAAAATTAATTTGTAGGTGAAATTGCACGGTTCGTGGACGAAAAATTAAATACTAAAACGTTGAAAAGCAAAATTTTAATGATGCAGGGTTATTCTGTATCGAAAACTAAGAAAAAAAGTTTCTATACATGTATTTCGAAAAATCGCTTTTAAAGACCATAGCTCTTAGGATTAATTTTTGATGTACATTTACCCTGAATCATTGAAATTTCGGTTTTCAACATTTTAGTATTTAATTTTTCATCCTCGTACTGTGAAATTTCACCTTCAAATTAATTTTTCTCGAAAACGTTTAGTCCTACAGCGTTACAACAAGAGTACCTTTTTTATGTATTTTGACCTGAGGAATCATATATCAAAAATAAAATTACAAAAAAGTTACACAGAAAAAAGTTTGGGATAAAAAACTGATGAGGCCCCCCCGTTTCGCACACCCCTGGTTAAAGTAAGTACTTGAGAATATTATGCGAAGATGTCCCTTATTAAGATTAGTCAACGTGCAAAACCTCGTTGCTGTATCTCAAAGGGTTCCTGAGATATTAAATAAAAACCAAATTTTTTAGCCACTTTCAAAGGGGCGTAGCTCCCTTACTACGCATTTTTAGACATACGTTTATAGGAACTTTTTGTCATATTTTCTGATGTAGAATCACCCCTTAAAATTTCGTACCCTATTTCAAATACACCGTGTACATTGTACATTAATCAATGATTAATTTTGTTTGGACTCTCGCTCATTCAAGCCGATATTTAATTTATTTAGAGCCACTGGAGATTGACACTCCAGACAACACATTTGTGTACATGTTCTCCTGGAAGCCAGACTTCAAACGGCTGATAGTCACGACCAAATTAAACACATTGTTGGTCTATGACGGACACTTGAATATGCAGTCTACACACTACATACACAAGAAACTGAACTTGATCCAGTGGCATCCAAATGCGGTTAGCGACGATACGAAGTATTCAAACTATTTTGCTTGTGGAAATAGCACAAAGGACGTTATGATATATGAACTAAAAAGTGGTAAGTGCTGGCACACACGGTTCACCTGGGCGATTTTAAATAAAAATTTCGTGGACCCCTACATTTTTTGGACTAAAACATAACTGATGACATCAGAAATAAATTCTCATTTGAAAGAAAATCGTAAAAGATACACTTTTTTAGACAGATAAAAAACGTTTTTTTGAGTAATAAGGTGTGTCAAAAAAATCGCGATTTTCAAAATCAAAAACGGTCTCTAGCTTAAAAGTTGCTCCTTAGTAAAAAACAGTGGCCACTCAAAAATGAGCAAAATCGATAAATGTTTAGAGGTAGCTCAAAGCACTCAAATTAAAAAAAAAATCAGTGCCTGTTTTTCGGATAAAAACCGATAAAAATTGAGGAAATTTTGGAGGGTTTCTTTGGTAATATTTAGAAACAATACTAAATGTAAGAACTAAAACAATTATATCCCCCCTCCCCTTAGGTTAGAACATGAAAAAATCGCCAATTATTTGAAGATTTCGCGAAAATTTAATTTTTGCAAGTTTTTAAAAGTGCATAAAAAATAGTTTTAAATAAAAAATCTGCAAAATTATATATTAGTATATAAGCATATATACATGTTAATCTACATGACTATACAGAAAACATAATTTTTTTCCTCAAGTTGAGTAAAAAAATTAATTTCGATTAGAAACCGTTTGGATTTTCTGTTTTTTGCCTAAAACTTTTTTCGGTGTACTTTTTTTTTGATTTTTTGGTTGGAATACTTTTTTATGTAAAAATACACAAAAAAGTTTCTGTGGTTTAACATCGCAGGTTTAACCGTTTTAAAAATAAATGCATGTAAAAGTAAATTTTTACGCATGAAGAACCAAAAATAAAAAAATATAAAGCAAAAAACAAATATTTTAGTAATGAGTGGTTATTTAACATTAAAAACATAGAAAAAGTTTATATGCACCTTGGTCAAAAAATCGTTCATAAGGAAGTTATGTCCTTTTAAATATGCCCATTTTCAATAAATTTTCGCAAAATCTTCAAATAATTGGCGATTTTTTTATGTTTTAACTTAAGGGAGGGGGAAATATAATTTTTTTAGTTTTCTCACAATTAGTATTGTTTCTAAATATTACCAAAGAAACCCTCCAAAATTTCCTTAATTTTATATACAATCACTATTAATCCGAAAAACAGATACCGATATTTTTCAAAGTTTGAGTGCTTTGAGCTACCTCTAAACATTAATCGATTTGGCTCATTTTTGAGTGGCCACAGTTTTTTACTAAGGAGCAACTTTTGAGCCAGAGAGCGTTTTCGATTTCGCAAATCGGAATTTTTTGACACACTCAAAAAAACGTTTTTTATCTTTCTAAAAAAGTGTATCTTTTACGATTTTCTTTCAAATGGAAATTGATTTCTTATGTCATCAGGTATGTTTTAATCCAAAAAATGTAGGGGTCCACGAAATTTTTATTTAAAATCGCCCAGGTGAACCGTGCACAATGGAAATGATTCTGAAAAAAAAAAACGCGCTTCCTGGACTGTTTCATTTTTTGTCCCTAAAGTACCTGATTAAATTCTACTTTGAACTATTATTCTGTACAGGGGTGCATCCAGGAGGTGGCCGGCGGGCTGCAACCCCTCAAGCCCTCCAGTTTGGATGTTTTTAATTTCTTTTACAGAGATTTCAACTATTTTCCTCAACGGCTTAACGCGCTCATCCGAGTTAACTCGTTTACATCAGGTTGGCTCTTTTCTGCTTACCCGAGTTAACTCGGGATTTTGCAGGCTTATTTTTATACTCAAAAAGAAAACAATATATGTTATATACGAATTTTCTCGATATTTAAGTGAGTTTTTAGGGCCCTAAAAGTACCCTATAGGGTTGTCTCCATAAATTTTTACTCTAAGGGCGTTCTAACTACTACAAAGAAAAGATTAAGTAAATAAAAATGTTTTTGACCACCCTATTGTAGCATAGGTAACTATTGTAAATATATTCTCTTATTTTTAAGAATGTGGTGTACCAAAATGCAATCTGGTTGCCACATTGGTGGGGCACACGGATGTGGTCGAAGGAATTGCTTGGAACCCTCACAATGAAAGTCAATTTGTATCAGTTGCCTCAGATGGTGCTGCACAGGTAGGTTCTAATATTGTTATTTTCTTTTAATATATTATCTATTAATAACCACTATTAACAGTTTTAAGTCGGTCGTTTTCTAAACTTGGTGTGCTCTAAAATAATAACTATTAATAGTTTTAAGTCGGTCGTTTTATAAACTCGGAGTGTTCTAAAATAATAACTATTAATAGTTTTAACTCGGTCGTTTTCTAAACTCGGAATGCTCTAAAATAATAACTATTAATAGTTTTAACTCGGTCGTTTTCTAAACACGTAGTGCTCTAAAATGTCTTGTGGAACTTGTTTCCGTAAAATAATTTATAACTGTTAATAGTTTTAAGTCGATCGTTTTCTGAACTCGTAGTGCTCTAAAATGTCTTGTGAAACTTTTTTCCGCAAAATAATTAATAACTATTAATAGTTTTAAGTCGATCGTTTTCTGAACTCGGAGTGCTTTAAAATAATAACTATTAATATTTTTAAGTCGGTCGTTTCTAAACTCGGAGTGCTCTAAAATAATAACTATTAATAGTTTTAACTCGGTCGTTTTCTAAACTCTGAGTTCTCTAAAATAATAACTATTAATAGTTTTAACTCGGTCGTTTTTTAAACTCGTTGTGCTCTAAAATATATTGTGAAACTTGTTTCCGTAAAATAATAACTATTAATAGTTTTAAGTAGATCGTTTTCTGAATTCGGGGTGCTTTAAAATAATTATTAATAATCTTAAGTCGGTCGTTTTCTAAACTCGGAGTGCTTTAAAATAATAACTATTAATAGTTTTAACTCGGTCGTTTTTTAAACTCGGAGTGCTCTAAAATAATAACTATTAATAGTTTTAACTTGGTAGTTTTCTAAACTCGTAGTGCTCTAAAATGTCTTGTGAAACTTGTTTCTGTAAAATAATTAATAGTTTTAAGTCGATCGTTTTCTGAACTCGGAGTGCTTTAAAATAATAACTATTAATAGTTTTAAGTCGGTCGTTTTCTAAACTTGATGTGCTCTAAAATCTATTGTGAAACTTGTTTTCGTAAAATAATAACTCTGAGTTCTCTAAAATAATAACTATTAATAGTTTTAACTCGGTCGTTTTTTAAACTCGTTGTGCTCTAAAATATATTGAGAAACTTGTTTCCGTAAAATAATAACTATTAATAGTTTTAAGTAGATCATTTTCTGAACTCGGGGTGCTTTAAAATAATTATTAATAATTTTAAGTCGGTCGTTTTCTAAACTCGGAGCGCTCTAAAATGTCTTGTGAAACTTGTAAAGTATTTATTTTAGGTGTGTATTTATTTTAGGTGTGGGACGTTGATACCCAAACCATTTTAGCCACCTACATCAATCGCAGTTTGGATGCATTGAGCACGGTTATGTGGAGTCCGTTGGACCCAAATTTCATTATAACGGGCAGCAGAGACTCAAAATTGGAGATTTGGAATTTGAGCGAAAACGAACCGAAGCCGATCGAAAAAATAGCCGAGCTTCATAAAAATATTGTCAAAGAGAATAATTTTGAAACAAAAAGTAAGTAAACAAAATTAATACTTTTTGCAAAGTGTTTTTATTTGGTTTTATCTAAAAGTTAAATATTTCTAATTGATAAATACCAATTATTATACTCTCATTGAATAATATACTATAAAAATGACTTAGCTAACTTTATGTATCTACACGAATTTAGTTTGTTGCAAATCTCTCTTTTCTTGGTTAAAGCTGTAGCTTGCAAATCTCTCTTTTCTTGGATACAGCTATATCTTTAACCTAGAAAAGAGAGATTTGCAACAAACTAAATTAGTAAATATTATTTTTTCAGGTGAAGAAAAATCGAAGAGTTCAAAGTCTAAAAAATCTACAAAAAACGTATTATTGCCAATATTCCATAATGCCAAGAGTTTGGAAACTCACGTGAGCGACATAAGAACGCTAAAAGAATATTTGGAAAATAAAGATAAGGAGCACCAAGTTGAAGAATCTCAAGAAGTTCATGATATTATTAAAATATTTGGAGACAAAAATGATATGATAGAGATTTTGGATAAAAATCGTAAGTAGCATTTTTCTGACTCCTACTCAAATTTAATTTTTCCTTTCACAGCGCCTGCGCTAGAAGTTATTATATGGTATAGTAAATTCAGCTTTAATATGAAGTGGAGGTAAACAAAAGAATCGCGCACCAGGGCAGCGAGCGCGTGGCTTTATTGGTTAAGACACTCGCATGTTGCGAGAGTAGGGATGTAGAAAGTTAAACAGGTCAATACGGGAACACTTGCGACCATGCATTGCAATGGACCGTCATATAGAAGTTTCATTATTTTGAGTCCTACCCTGTCACTAAATCCGTTCTATTCACATTCGTATGTTTACACCCACTGAATCTTGAATATACTATAGTTTCGAATTTTCCAAAATCGCCAAAAAACGTCATAGACAACAAATTCTTGGATACCAGCGTGTTTCATGAAAAAATAAGAATCTTTGAAAATGTCTGATGTCACGTTTTTGGTGGACACGATAACTCAAGAAGAAAAACTCAAAATTTTTAGAAAAAATCAAGTTCAATAAGAGGAAGATCCATCAAGGGCGTAGATAAGGGGGGGAGGGGGGGTAATGGGGATAATTACCCCCCCATAGGGGTGGGCGCCATTTTTGTTTGCAGGGCACCAAGTTTGGTAGAAACCGTCAGGGACACAGTTTTTTTTCTTTTGGTATTTTTTTGGGCGCCAAGTTTGGTAGAAACCGTCAGGGACAAAGCTTTTGTCTTAGAGTATTTTTTTGGGCTCCGTCATTTTTTTTTGTAGGGGCGCCACGTTTGGTAGAA
The DNA here is from genome assembly GCA_958510825.1 of Brachypterus glaber. NCBI lineage: Eukaryota > Metazoa > Arthropoda > Insecta > Coleoptera > Kateretidae > Brachypterus > Brachypterus glaber. Next base: position 30,830,678 of record OY294050.1, read on the forward strand.
ACCGTCAGGGACAACGCTTTTTATCTTGATGGCATTTTTTGGGGGGCAATTTTTTTTGTAGGCGCACAAAGCTTTTTTTTCTAGGGGCGCCAAATTTGAGGCTTGAAAAGCCAGCCCTGGGTATTACCCCCCCCCCCATAGAAGAAAAAGATCTACGCCCTTGAGATCCATATTGTTTTTGAAAGTAATCCCCCCAAAAACAAAAAAGTTATGGGCGGTTAAACATTTTTAAACATGAAAACCTATCATGTTAATTAAATTTTTTTTTTCAAAATTTTTTTTCTTTCTCGCAAAGAAAAAATAAAATAAGTTTTTGAAAAAACTTTTTTTTAATTTTGTTTTTGCAAAAAAAAATTAAAAAAAAAGTTGAAAAATTTTTTTAGTTTTTAGTTGGAACTAATTTTTTTAATTTTTTTTATTGATTTTTTTTTTATTTTGAAAAAAAAAATATTTGGTAAAATGCAATATACCATTTACTGTGAATAGTATATAATGAAATGCGTAGCATTACATATCTTCACGGCTTGTTTAATATAGTATTTTTTTATAGTTGCCGCACACAAACAAAAGGGAAAACATTCTTTGTACAATATGCTGGGACTTTTTAAAGGTGACTTGAATATGGCCGTGAAAAATGCAATAGATGAAAAGAGGGTAACTCCGTGGATCATTTCAGTGGCTCCTATGGTATCTCCAAAGTAAGTTACTCACATAATTTTCTCATGATTTCTTTTTATAGAATTTTTTGCTTTCCCATTTTGAAAATTCTCAAAAATTTGGGAATGCCTTGTAGTGGTGCAAAAATTTTCATTTTTTTTGCGTTTTATGACGATATAAATCAATTTCAAGCAAAAAAAAATTGTCGATCGGTTGGTTGTTCTGCCCGGGAAATTTGGTGTGCACGTTATCGTTAAGCTAGAGACTTGAAATTTGGCATACAGGTATGTTACCAAAATTCTCGCTCGAGATTGTTTTTGGTGAACCAATGTGTGAGGGAAGTGAGGAAAATGGGGAAAATACATTTTTTTACAAAAAAAACAAAATTGCTGGAATTGAATCTGATAATAAAAAAATTCTAAATCCACCCCCGCGGGGGTGAATATTTTTAAATATTTTTGTCAAAATTGGTATATAGGTGTTTTTGGGGTCGACGAATCTGAATCTGATTTTTTTCTAATTTCACCCCCTGAGGGGTGGGGGTAGTTTTCGTGAAAATTGTTATATTGGGGTTTTTGAGGTTGTGGAAAGTAAATCTGATAATAAATAAATTTTAACTTCACCCACTGAGGGGCGGGGGTTAGTTTTCGTGAATACTGGTATATTGAGGTTGCTCCACCCCCTGAGGGGTGGGGGTAGTTTTTTTGTGAAAATTTGTATATTGGGGTTTTTGAGGTTGCTGAAAGTGAATCTGATAATGAAAAAATTCTAACTCCACCACCTGAGGGGCGGGGGATAACTGTCTTGAAAATTAACTTTGGGGTTTTAGAGGTCGCTAAAACTAAATCTTCAAATAAAATTTTTCTAAATCCACCCCTGAGGGGCGGGGAGTAATTTTCGTAAAAATTGGTATATTGGGGTTTTTAAGGTTGCTGCAAGTGAATCTGATAATAATTTCACGCGCGGAGGTGAAAAATGGGAAAGCTACTGGGCAGTGTATTTTTGTTTCGCTTTTTATTTGATTTTATTTCAGAGTTTGGCAAGAGGCTTGTGAAGTCTACACTGAACAGCTTTTGGATGAAGCAGAATCAGATCCGATGGAAATTGTGACCTATTTACTGACCATTCATAAAGTGGAGAAAGCTATATCCGTATTGTGCGAAAACCAGCTATACCGTGAAGCCCTAGCCTTAGCCAAGGCTCGTTTGGGCGATAACGATGAAATTATCACAGATATTATCGAAAAATGGGCGAAAAATTCAGTTTTCACGGGAAATTTCGAGCTTGCGGCGCAATGGTATGTAGTATATATTTGAATATTGAATTGTTAATTTGACATTTGAAAAAATATATATTTTTCCTGTTTAAAAAAAAAAGAGAAAACAGCGCTGTATTATATTCCACCAGTAAATAAATAATATTAAATAAATTAATTCAAAATCTGCAAAAATAGTTATTTATGGTACTAGTGGGTAAAGTAAGATATTGGCCATGAAAAAAGTAACCTGCGGGGCGTCAGCCAAGCAGGTTAATTTTCGAGAGGACAATATCGGTTTACCTATGAGTGCCATACAAGGTTTTATCCAATAAATAGCTTAGAAATTCATATTTTTATTAAAAATTTTAATGACATTTACAAGAAAATAATTTAACAAGTGACAGTTGAGTGGGTAAAATAAATAATTATCCACTCAATAAAGTAAAAGCCACGCGGGGGTTATTATTGAGTTTATCTATTTAAAATAAAGCTGGTAATTGTCTCATTATCTGTATGTATTGGATAAAAGTACTTTAATAATATTTACATTATGAAACTCAATTTGGGTGTCGTAATGTAGGTAATTATTGTGATAAATATAATTATTCCCTTTTCCAGTTATGTGTTTCTTGGAAAATATGAAGAAGCAGCCTCTATTCTTTTTAGAAGACAAGATCTGACTTCTTTAAGACTTGCTCAAGAATTGGCAGAAAAAACTTCTAATCAAGATTTGCTGTCTGCTATTAAAACAGAGTATAATATATTACTTCTGAAAAAACAAGAAGACAGTTCGACAGATACAGAGACTTCTGATATGTCAAATAAGTCTTCTGAAAATCTTGACTTAGTACATGGAAATGGAGAACCTAGCAGAGGAGTCAACAAAAATAGAGAAAAAAGAGAAGATATCACGGAAAATAGTAGAGATATCAAGGAAAATATAGAAGTTGTCAAGATAAATAGGGAAGATATGGAAGACATGAAGAAGAATGGTAAAGATATTAATGAAAATAAAAAAGATTTAAAGGAAAATAGAAATGTAGGAGAAAAGAAAAATGAAGATGTCGAGGAAAATAGGGAAGATTTTCAGGAAAAAAATGATGTAGAGGATACATTATCTTCAGAAGTTACTAAAATAACATATGGAATTGAAAAAATGGCAGGTCTTATCAAAGATGTTAAAACAAATTTATGCGATATGGTTTCTGATAAAGGTACTGACAAGGAAGGTAATAAAATATCTGAGGTATCATCAGAAATAGTACATGATGACGATGATTTAGATTAGTTTATAAGGTAATGGAATTATCTTTATTTTTTATACAGTATTGAGTTATTACTATATATTTATAGTTGATTTGTTTAGTTATGTTGAAGACTGATTTTATTTTCTAAGACATTGAATATTTGTTTACTTTTTATGTTATTTGTTAAACTTTTTGAGCATAAAGTTATTTTTTTAATAATAAACTTTTCAGTTTTCGAAAGTATTATTTTAATGAAAAGATTTTTGTTATTTTTATAAATATTATACACTTTAATGTGATATTTTTAAAGTTAAAATTTATTTTTTTCAAAATTGATTGAATCAGAGATAAGCGGTTTTATCGTCACTGAATATTGTACAGTGTCAAAGGCGTTTTTTATATCAAATTACAAAGCAACGGCTCTATTTTATTACATTTCAAAGAACAAATTTACATTTTTTTCGTGCTTTAAATTTTATTATTTTTTTATTGATCCAGAGACTCCGGACGGACGAAAAAAAAGTAAATGTAATGCCAACCAATCTATTGCTGACAGTATCAAACGTCCTTCTAATATCAAGAAATAGAGCAGCAGTCCCCATTTTATTCTTCTGTTTTAAATTATTTATTCATTTTATTTCCAATTTAAACCAGAGTTTATTATAATAAACAATATTAATAATTTGTAAAAATAATAAAATTATTCATCCTTCATTTCAACATCTTCAATAACCAAATCATCCAACATTTCCTCCAATGTTACATGAGGCAGATTTGGATCAAAAGTATCATTGCAATCAACTGGATATTGTTTTGTATTATCTTTAAATATATTTATATTTTGTCTCAAGGCAGGGTCTTCTTCCAAGTCGTCCAAAAATTCGTTGTAGTCACTGAAAAAATAAATACATTTAAATACACTGATAAAATGGTTTAAGTTTTTTTAACTTTTACTTTTACTTAATCGTATTGTTTTTTCCTAAAATGTTAAGAAATATTAAAATAAGCAAAAAAGGAGGCTTGTCTATCAGTCAGTTTATCTGTCTGTCTGTATCCATGATAACTTAAGAACGCTTTGAGCTAGCGACTTGAAATTTGGTATGCATATGTATTTTTATATTATCTTTGACAAGTTCCTATTTAAGCAAAATTTGCTGGGGGAAGGGGTAAAAGTGGGATAAAATTTTTGTATTGCTTGTATTTATTATTTAAAATAGAAGAAAAATTTTAAAACGACATAAAAATAAAATAAAATTCAGGAATTATTTTAACATGCAGTTGGACACAAAATGTGCAGTGGGAAATTTAAATGTGCAGTGGGGAATCTGGATTTGTGCAGTATAAAACGAATATTTATTAAAAATTCATATTTCAAAAGTAACAAAAATTGATATTAATAAAACAAATCTCTCGTTGTCTTCAATTGAACAGCATTTGAGCTTGAAAAAAATTATAAAAAAATCCCTGCGACGCATTTTTTTATACAGAATCTATTTACTTATGTGTTTCAGATGTTAACGATTTAAAAATAACTAAAATTAAATTTTAAAGCTTTTTGCCCTGAAAAATAAAAAAATGTTTTTGCTTCTGCGTATTTTTGTAGCTTTTACCTCACAAAGTTCAAAAAAATCTTGTGGCGCCTTTTTGTAGGTTTCTGTTTGTTAACAGCTCATCAAAAGATTTATTTTTTTTTTATTTTACAGTGTTTACTTAAAAGGCCTGCAGCGGATATAATTATAATTATATAATTTAATTTTTTTCAAAAACAAAAGAAAAATATATTTTGAACCATTTGCAGTTTTGGTGGATGCGTCGCATTTGTTAGTCTTTATTTATGCAATGGGGAAAAAAGCTTAAAATAAACCCTGATAAAATTACATAAAAAATGTTATTACCGTTTTTTCCAGTGCCCCCTCTCCCCTCTCAAAATGTAAAAAATTGTTTCTGGATATAACTTTTTTATTATTCCCAATAGAAGAAAAATTTAAAACCCACCTAGAATAAAATTACAAAAAAAAAATTATCATTTTTTCTATGACCCCCCTCTCCTCAAAATGTAAACAATTGTTTCTGGACATAACCCCCCTCTCCTCAAAATGTAAACAATTGTTTCTGGACATAACCTTTTTAGTATTCATAATAGAAGTACTTAAAAACCACCTAAAAAATGAAAAAAATTATGACCCAAAATATTAGAAATTGTTTCTGGACATAACTTTTTTTATGAGAGTATTCTTGCTCATTTGAGATGGATTTTTTTTATATAGGTTTTGATTTTATACTTACTTTTCATCTCTGTCCATAGCCATTTCATCTTCAGCCAAATGCTTAAGTTTCCAAGCTCTTTGTCTCCTGACTAAAGTCTTATCATAGAATTTCTTTACCAAAATCACATCAGGAACCTTATCTTTATCCAATTTTTCAAAATTGGAGTCATTTATGTTACTGTCTTCAATATTATACCCCAAGGCTGAATCTCCTGGTTTAAGGACATGACCTAAATGGGTTTTTGCATGTACAGGATTATCATTTATTCCCAACTCTGAGGCTTTAACCACCCAAACATCAGCAAGAATGTGTCGACTTGAAATAGCACCTTGTCCTGGTACAACTTTTTTATCTTTATCCATAATTGGTTCAATATCCATTATAATGTACTCTACTAGTTGTTTTGGGTTGCATATACTTTGGAATGGATATCGGTAGAATACAGTACTGTTAACCTCTGCAATTTGTGAAGTTGTTGGGTCAATCAAATGAAGAGAGTTTGTTACTCTATACACTAAGCAAACGGGTGATATACCAGCTAAGATTTGTGTGAGTTTTTTAGGCAAACATATTACACTATCTTTAGATATTGGTACAATTTCAACTGAGTAAGAAAACTTGTAGTTATATGTGTTGCTATGAATGTCATGAGAAATTAATTTTTTAGAGTGTTGGTACTTGCAAGGTAAAACAGCAGAGATAAAATCAACCATTTTTCTAGCATTTGCTTCTGTTGTGTAAAAAAAATCTAAACCACCATGGTTGGGTTTTATACCTAAAGTATTTTCATGTGCTTTATGTTTTAAAATAAGCTGTTCTAAGTAGTAAAATGTTTTCTTGTTCTCACTTTTTTGGCGAACTTGTACTGAAGCTCGCCAGAAGTCCTGAGCTTCAGACCGATGGCAATCATCACACATGTGGTGATTGACTGTGTATTCAACTACAAAGACTTGTTGGAGTACTGCACCTCCTAGCACCTCACCATGAACAGTAAGTTTTACTTTAATACGTTTTGAATGAGGTTCAGTCCAGACAAAAGCTGCATCCACCAACTTAACTTTTCCTAAACCTTTTAACTTTTTAAGGCATAATGTAAGCAACTCTCTTGATTCTAGAGCGCAGTTTACCCATTCCGCTGGCGGTTGAAGATATCTTTCGCAGCCACGACAAAAATATAGAACAACTTGCTTAGGTATACCTTCTGTTATATCAACATGTGATCGTAAACAACCCACACACATATTTGCTGGATTTGGTTCGATTGGAATTCCACATTCACAGCACAATATTGAATTTTTAGCGACCTGCGCTACTGTTTCTGGTAAATACTCCATTTTAAGCTGCAATACGATAATTTATAAGAGGAGAAACGTGGAAGCGCACATGCTAAAATAACTAACCTAACTTTTGAACGTCCAGTACCTTTGAACTACTACAAAAACCTACTATTCAAAAAAATGTTTCCTGGGAAATTTTAAACCCAGTGTTCTGTGTTTAAACCTAATATAAAGATTAAAAGTCTCCTCGGTGAATCACCAATGTTAGTAGTAGTAGTAAACGTTGGTAAACGCTTTCTTTTTTAATTTACTTTTCGGTAAACAAACCTTTACGATTTCATTGAATGGTAGGACTTGTAAATCTAACGTTGGCAACCATTGTACTTCAGCCTGAAGTTGGCCTCATTTTTTTCTGTTTCTATAATGGTGACAATGGATTTTGACAGTCCTTATAAATTCTAACCTAACATTTTTGAAGTTTTAAGCTTGATTTCATCCACAGCTGTGATTCCATCTATGTGTTAAGTCTAAGTGCTTAAGTTAAAGTTTATGGTTATTTTACGCGGTAAAACTAAAGTTTGAATGATCTGGTAAGAAGAAAACATGGATATAAACAAAGATATTAAACTTATCAGTCTAGTTCAACAATATGAGCATATTTATGACCAGAAACATCATTTATTCAGTAGTGGCATGGCTAAGAAAAGTGCGTGGCTTTCTATCGCAAAAGCAATGGATGTGCCTGGTGAGTTTTACAATATATCATTAAGTTAATAGTTAAGTCACATACCATGTACCTACCTATGTGAAAGATCTCTTGAGTTTATTTCAAGATAAATATATTATTGGCATATAATCTGCGTTCACTTTTCCTCGCGAAATCCGAGGGTTTTAGAAATTTTAAAGAGCGATTTTTTTTCTGTAAAATTTTCTGTGTTCTTTGCTTTTAATAGACCACGGATCTCTCTATTTAGTATACACTTTACAGTTAATTAGTAATTTATGGTGAGCTGCCCTACTAGAACTAGATCTATTTGAGTATACCCGAGTATACTTTCGGAATTGAAATTTTAAGTAAAAGGTATGAAGGGGATAAGAATTCTACTTTTCAGTATAACTAAATGCATTTAAAATCGAGAAACGTTTTGATTTCTTGATTTGCAGTCCCATCTAGTTGCATCTACAGGTTTTTACCTATCGTGGGAAAATATATGTACTCATAATTTAAGAAACTATAGGAGATATCAGAATTCCGTTTGCAGATTTTGATTCAACAGCTCAAACTAGACCAAACCAAACCAAAAATTTAGCCCAAAATTTTCGATTCTAGTTGAGTGTTTAGTATTTGGCCACGCCTTCAGCGGCGTTCACATTATTATAATAAGCCTGCGCACAAGACGACACATCAAGCCAATCACGGCATCGTTGTATGTTATGTATTATGGTTATTTATTACTTCTTATATGGTTATGCCTTAACCTCAAATTTTGTTAATTTGTGTGGCAGTGATTCTTTTTGTTACAAAACTTGTAACATTATTTTATAACAATTAATGATTACTATAAGGGTTTGACGACTAATATAACGGTCATCAGCTTACGTGATATGGCCTGCTTTTTACTTACGCTAAATACTATAAGAAAGTTTGAATGGTAGTAGTCTTATGCAGTTATATATCTTCAAAATAGTATGTAGTAAAAGCAAATAAACATGGATCAATACATTAAAAAGGAAGAGATGGATCAAAACATAATAAAAGAAGAAAATGAAGACATAGATCAAAACACAATAGGTTTGGAAACAAAGACACAGATCAAAACATAATAAAAGATGTAAATTAAAATAACAAAAAAAGTGTAATTGAAACAATTAAAACTATATATATTGTCAAAATAACTGACTCTGATGAATCAAAACTTTTTGAGAACAAAATTTACTACCGATTTTGATATGAGTGCCAAGAAATGGATCGAAAACTTTTCTAAAGCTACTTCCACAGAATGGATTGTACACGGCACATATCCTAAACTACAAAAGCTAGAGTATCGAAAAAATTAGGGTTGCCAGCACCATTCTAAAAATAAAAAGAGATAAATTGACAGCAGACAAAACATAAATAGGAACTGTGAAGCTAAAATTATTATTATGGCTAAGAAGAACAGCAAAGATTCAAGATATAAAGATCCCTTACTTAAACAGGGCCTAAACACCATTATAGTGGTAAGTTTCTACATGGCATCTTTACCATTACCGGGCAGTTACTTTTCCCGCGAAGACAATTACCGCGCACGGCCTTTACCGCGCATGACGAAAAATGTTTTTTGTGCCATTTTGTATATTTTATACTTATGCAAGGGTTTTTCCGCGGGAGTGATATGAGTTTGGTTTAAGTTTTCAAACAAAAATCGAGGGCGAATATTTAATATGAAGCTGAAGTTTGCAACGTTTTTTTGCAACGAAAATTCAAATAGTATATTAAAGTACTAGTTTCATAACATACGTTTTTAGCGCACAAGTACAAGTTTAGAAAACAAGCCGATTGCGACGAGTTTCCTAAATTACTAGTGCGCTAAAAACGTGTTATGGAATAAGTGCTTTAATATACTATTTGAATTTTCGATGCAAAAAAACGTTGCAAACTTCAGCTTCATTGTTTAATTTGTATTTTTATTGATAAAGTGGAACGTTTACTAAACTCTGTGTTTGGTTTTGGTTTTTTATGTGTTTTTTTTCTATTAAATTTATATCGATTTTTGTTAATCGTCATGTCGATCGAAATTGTGAAAAGTGCTAGAGCAAAGACCATGCTGTATATAAACATTTTATATACATAAAAGAAGAGACTGTTTAAATATTTTTTTGGAAGTGCGTAAGTTACTTCATTCTTTGCTGTGTAGGGGCGTTTGCATAATTCTGACGGAAATATTGTAAAGGAAACTAGCCATGCCCACAACCCGGATCTAGCAGCTATATTGTGTAGAAGTGTTTTAAATAATGTAAAAAATATATTTTGTTTTATTTTAGAATTATTTTTCTTGTTACAATAAAATGTTGATTGTTTTTCTGCAAAATAATTAAGAAAACAACATTTTTAAAATTTAATTTAAAAATAATTATGCGCGGTAATGGTTTTCGCGGTAAAGTCTATGCGCGGTATTGACCCCCTTGCGGTAATGGCTTTCGCGGTTGAGTCTTTGCGCGGTAACGGTGTCGCAGTAATGGACTGCGCTGTAAAGACGCCTACCCCCTCTGTTCTCCCTAAAGGGAAAGGAGCTTAACGTAAAAAAAACTCAATTTGCATGCTAAGGGAAAAAAGGTTGGGTCTTAAAAGTAAATATTTTTTAAATAATTTTATTATAACATAAAAAACTGGTCAAGCCACATGTAATTTTTTTTTATGATTTAAAAAGGCAGAGGAGACAGAAAATTACCCATGCTTATATGTTTTAACTTTTTCAGGTACATTTTATGCATAGCCATAGCCTGTCAGATCCTTAAGCTAAGAGCTATTTAAGAATGAGTTCATCAACAAAATATCAGTATTTTAAGTACTTCAGTGAAGTTTTAACCCCCTGGGTATCTATTCTTGTGCTCGAGAGAACGTGAACAATTTTCGTAGGAAGCGAACTGATCACATCATATCAAAGTTCCCCAAAGTTAAAAAATTCTATTCTTGAAGAGCAGGGAGCGTGATGGGATCTCTGCAGCCGGCTGCAGCGTTGCCAAGTATTTTAGCGGATTTTAACAAATCAGATTATGCGACACGAGTTTGCGTGTACAAGCAGCTTGTGACAAGCTGCGTGTACAAGCAGCTTGTGACAAGCTGTCATTAATTTCCTTTTTTTGTAAACAAGTGCTGAGGTTTAAATATTTTTTTAATTAATATATAGAAGTATAATATATTATTAGTAAGAAATGACTGAAAATAAAACCAGAAAAAGATCTGCGCCAACTAGCAGTCAGCAAAATAAAATCCTTCTAAATTTTATTCAAGACAACCCACTTGTGAATAGTGGACTTTAGTCCTGTTTTCACGAAACAGATCTTGCAGATCTCCCAAAAGGGCAACAGCCCCACAATTTCCAAATCATCCATCGTTATATTATTATTATCATAATATGTATAATAATTTATAAATATAAAAAATCTTTTATTAATTACGATAAACTATTATAAAACAAAACGGTATTCAAATTAAAAACACAAAACCAAAGCAAAAATAGGGTTATGTTCGAATGCGCGCGACTAACTTATATGTCAAAATTTCCGTGAACGACCGCTTCTCACGATCCCGAGTAGTAGAAGTAAAGTTCCTCAATTTTCGTGCGAAGTGAAGTTCAAGAATAAGTAGTTTTGCGTTTCGAGAGAAAGAGTATGCAACCCACACTACCTTTCTCCCGGGAATGCGTTTAAAGTTCCTCAATTTTCGTGCGAAGTGAAGTTCAAGAATAAGTAGTTTTGCGTTTCGAGAGAAAGAATATGCAACCCACACTACCTTTCTCCCGGGAATGCGTTCTCTCCAGGGTATCTATTCTCGGACTCGAGAGAACGTGAACAATTTTCGTAGGAAGGGAATTGATCACATCATATCAAAGTTCCCCAAAGTTAAAAAATGCTATTCTTGAACAGTAGTGAGCGTGATGGGATCTCTGGAGCCGGCTGCAGCGTTGCCAAGTATTTTAGCGGATTTTAACCAATCAGATTATGTGACACGAATTTGCGTGCGCAGGCTGTCTTTATTTTTATTATTTGTAAGAAAGTTGCTATGGTTTGAATATTTTTTATAATTAATATCCAAAAATTAAAGTGTAAGAAATGACTGAAAATGAAAATAAAAACAGAAAAAGATCTGCGCCAACCAGCAGTCAACAAAAAAAATAGTTTTAAATTTTATTCAGGACATCCCTCTTGTTATTAGTGGGCTGTTTAGTCCTGAATTCACTACAATTTTTTTGTTAGAAAGTTGGAAAGGGTCGGTCTTAGCCAACACTTCCCGTTCTTAGTTCTCCATTTGATCTTCCGCATCTTACAGATCTCCCAAAAGGGCAACAGCCCCCACAATTTCCAAATCGTCCATCGTTATGTTATTATTATTATTATTATTATAATATGTATAATAATTTCTAAATATAAAAAAAGCTTCTTTCATTAACTATTATAAAATAAAACGGTATTCAAAATAATAACACAAAACCAAAGCCAAAATAGGGTTATATTTAAATGCGCGCGACTAACTTATATGTCAAAATATCCGTGAACGCTCGCTTCTCAGGCTCCCGAGTAGTAGAAGTAAAGTTCCTCGATTTTCGTGCGAAGTGAAGTTCAAGAATAAGTAGTTTTGCGTTTCGAGAGAAAGAATATGCAACCCACACTACCTTTCTCCCGGGAATGCGTTCTCTCGAGCCCGAGAATACATACCCTGCAAAGCATATATTCAACTTCAAGATGAAGTAGTAATAAACAAACGCACGTGATTAAAACGGATTTAGTGACAGGGTAGGCCTCAAAACTAAATATTTCTATATAACGGTCCATTGCAATGCATTGTACGCTTCATCGCAAGTACTCACGTACTGACCTGTTTAATTTTCTACATCCCTACTCTCACAACATTCGAGTGTTTTAACCAATAAAATCAAGCGCCAGCTGCCGTCTGCGCGATTCTTTTGTTTACTTTCACTGCACCTTGTTTTTGAATTTACTATAATAGCCACAACTCCTAGGTATACAATTGGTGACACCTTTTCCAATCCTCAGTTAAATACTTCAGATCGATCAATTTATCAGAGTGGCCACATGTCAGGGAAATCATGGAAGTCAGGAAATTTAATTTTTCAGGGAAATGTCAGGGAATGTTATTAAAAAAAATAAAAATCAGGGAATTTTATTGGAAAACTTGAAATTTAATTTTTTTATTTTATACCTTTTTTTTCATATAATTTTTACCTAAAAACCAAAAAAAGTCAGGGAAATGTCAGGGAAAAATATTAAAATTTGTCAGGGAAAATTTTTCAAAATCAGGGAAATGTCAGGGAATTTTCCAAATAAAATTCTGTGGCCACCCTGTTTATTTATTTATTTTTATTTATTTGTACAAAAATAAACCAATGTACATTTTATAGTGTACTATGAACTAAAAGTTTGTGTGCGCACTCCAGATGTCATATAAAAAATTAGATTAATTACATTATGAAATTATTAAATTACAATTAAATTGTTAAACCCCATTATAAAATATTACATTATGATTAAATACACATGTAGTCTTAACAGTATTAAGTTTTAAACCATGGTAAGATACTGTTTATCAAGTTATTATTATTTTTATAATTTTTATGCTTATTGGAGGTATGTATTTTACTTTTCACTAAAAAAAAAAGATTATTTTTTCGGATTTGATTTTTTTATGAGCTATTATAGCTATAATAGGCTTATATGGAAAAGTACTCTTGAATAGCAGTATTTATCACAGAAGATCTAAATGTCCTATATCATAAAGAACTCTAAAATATAAACACAAATGAAATCTTATTTATAGTTGGTTTGCTGTCAAGTTCGCACCCTTGTGATGTCATATATGTTTTCGCAGATAAAATAATATGCTAATAATATTTTTGCAAAAAGTTTATAATACAAAAATTACAGTTATTTTTGTAAAATTGAAATTATATCCTAAAAAATTTGGAAATACTCTTCAGGGCCGGACTGATTATTTTACTTTCCCCAAAGTCTTGCGTTAGTAAAAAAATTCGAAAAAAAATTATTTTTTTTTACGTTTCTGGACGTTTTATATCCAAAAAAATACAATTTCCGTAAAAAAAATTCTCTCTGTCGGTCGGTCTGTTTGTGTGTCCACGATAACTCAAGAACTCTTCGGGCTAAAGACTTCAAATTTGGACCATATGCTGATTATACAAAGTTCTAGGCTGGGATTGTTTTTGGTAAAAATAGGATTGGGGTAAGGGGGTAAAAACATTTTTTTCAAAAACATTTTTTTTTTTCAATTTATTTTTCTTAGCGTAGTAAGGCAGTATAGGGGAAAGCATTATTTTGTTGGCAGCAGTATTTTCAAAAACATTTTTTTTCAATTTATTTTTCTTAGCGTAGTAAGGCAGTATAGGGGAAAGCATTATTTTGTTGGCAGCAGTAATTTACATCAAAATGTTACGACCTTGGTGAGTTTGCACTGGTTTGGACAGCATCAACTTTACTCTCTTATTTTTACCATTTAAAAGATGGCTAAAAAAGTCCAAACAAAAGACAAAAACGCCCTTATGAGCATTGCACCCAGAGGCAGCCGCCTTGTTGCCTTAGCCCATGGCACGGCCCTGGTACTCACGAGATTTTCTCCATACGGAATTTGACGCATCACCCTAATTCTGCACAATTGTAATAAATAAAATAAATTTTAGCATCAGTATGTGAAAATCGATTTAAAAACATACGAGGCAAATATTCAAGATGCAAAAAAACAGAAGGGGATATGCCGGAAAATTCCAATTGGCCTTTATATTCTAGACTTAAGTTTTTAGATCCGCACATAAGAAAAAGAGTGTAAGTACATTTTTTTTAATATTCCTATACAGGGTTATCAGTAACTGGCTTGTCAAAATTTAAGACCTGATTCTACATCCAGAGATATCAAAAAAAGTTCCTATAAAGGTTGGTCCGGAAATGAGCCCTAAGGGCTCTCCTAAGGTACGTCTAAAAAGGAGTTTTTATTTAATTACGCCCTTTAAGTTAGAGCGACAAGCTAGTATTAACCCCTTCACGCACCACTTTTTTTTCGGAAAAGTGGTTAATTTTTTATCTTTTTTTTTTCTTAATTTTTAGTCTACGCTGAGAAAGTTTTAAAAAACTTTATTTTCTACATTATAGGTCCGCCCAAGTTAACTCGGGTGAGCGGAAAAGAGCCAACCTACTGCCAACTCGGGTGAGTGCGTTAAGGGGTTAATAAGGGCAATAAGTTTATGTTAATTTACTTTTTTTAATTTATCCAGAGGTGTGCCTTTAATGACAAAACGTGTGAGGCTTAACACATTTTAGGAAGTTTTGTAAAAAATATAGATTTCTTGAGTAAAAATACATAAAAAATGTCATATAGTGTAACAGTGCAGGAAGTAGGAGGAAGTAACATTTTGTCCCACCAAAAATGTTACTTTTTAAAAGTCTCTTACTCTTTAATGTTAAATTTAGGTATTTTGGCAAAGAATACGTTTTTACTTAGTTTTAAATGAAAAAATCACCCTGCAGCATTAAAATTTCTAAATCTCCGAAGGGCTCATTTCCGGACCAACCTTTATAGAAACTTTTTTTCATATTTTTGGATGAAAAATCACCTTTAGAATTTTGGCATGCCAGTTACTGATCACCTAGTATAATAATAATAATAATAATAATATTCCTATTAATACGTTCACTGCGGGAGTTATTTTTAAGTAACTTCCTATTTGACAGGACGGGGCCCCGAGAAAAAACTTCGTATTTACAGATATCAAAGTTTGTACATCATGGATACGTAATTTTATCTCAGAGTCTTTTAGGCCCCTTCCCTAAGTAAATATAATCAAAATAGGATATTTACCCCCAAAAAACTTATTATATTGAGCATAAATTTGAACTGAGTAAAATAATTACTGCCGTGCTAAGCTGAAAGGTCCTATCTATATAGGTTTAACATACACGGATAGGACCTTTCAGCTTAGTGAGGCAGATTACATTAAATCGACAGGGGCGTTCCGAGGGCGGTGTCAGTTGTCCCACGCCCCACGAAATGACTCAGTCGGCAATTTCAGCAGATAAGTCGGCAAATTAGAGACTAGTTGGCAATTACATCAAAAGAAGCTTGGTGACCTTTTTTTTAATCATTAGTTTTTTTTAGTATTTAAATAATTTTGGATGGTCATCGTTTTTCTTCAACGAAGGTTTTCGCATCAAAAAAATCTAGTAGTATTGAAAAATTGTGATGTAGTCTAGACTTTCCTGATGAACTGGCCAGTATCCCAGAAAAATAAGTTAAGATAAAAAATAATGCTTATAAAATTTTCTACAAAAATGATATACGTACTTTTTTTATCTGACTTGATAATGATGATATAAACTTCAACATTCTCGAGTGTCAGGTAGGCAATAAAATCCAAATCCAATAGTTCACCCCAAAATAAAGATATCGCCCATTATCTCCAAAACTAAGATAGAAAAAAAAAATTAACTATGTATTTTGCAGAGAATTTTATAAGCTTTCTTTTTTATAATAACTCGTTTTTTAAAATAGCTGACCATTTAGAAAATATTTGCAAAAAAGTCCAAACGTGTACCTTAAAATTAAGGTAACGGACAATTTTTGACCATTTTTTGATTTTCTCAAAAACCAAGCAAGTAAGAAAAAAATTTTTAACCATATTTTGTAGATAATATTTTAGGCTTTCTTTTTATTAATACTTATTTTCTAAAAAAACTGATTGTTTAGAAGTTATTTTCAAAAAAACTGCAAAATCGTACCTCAAAATCAAGAATGCGGCGCGAACTTACCTTCAGTTGTTAAGAATTTTTGGTACGTTCAATAGAAAGGTCTAAACTACATTTCTATCAATTTTGAAAACTTTTGGATTTTTTTTTAATACTTTGGTGCTGATACTAAGAGGGACAATTTTTTTTTCGCCAGTCGTAAAATTTTACCTCTACATGACAAAAACCTCGGAACGTCCCTGTGCTGGTTTGATACGAACTTTTACAATCACATCTGCTGTTTAGGATATACATACAGAGCGGTCCAAGAGTCACCCCCCCCCCCATTATTAACTTTTGAACGAGTTGAGATATCGACTTAAAATTTATAACTCTTAAATAAGACAACTTAAACTATCTTTTAGCCGGAGGGACATTTTTTTAATTGAAAGGGGAGTCGTGTGATACATCATTTTAAACCCTAGGAATTTTTCCATTAAGGGCCACTTGCACCAATGATGGTTTAACTTTAAACGGATTAAATTGACGGCTGACCAATCAGAACGCGGCATTTTTACTCGGTTTAGCTGAGTTAATCCCGTACCAAAATTTGGTGGAAGTGGCCCTTAACTATAGTATTAGTAAAACCATATTTTGTAGATAATATTTTAGGCTTTCTTTTTATTAATACTTATTTTCTAAAAAAACTGATTGTTTAGAAGTTATTTTCAAAAAAACTGCAAAATCGTACCTCAAAATCAAGAATGCGGCGCGAACTTACCTTCAGTTGTTAAGAATTTTTGGTACGTTCAATAGAAAGGTCTAAACTACATTTCTATCAATTTTGAAAACTTTTGGATTTTTTTTTAATACTTTGGTGCTGATACTAAGAGGGACAATTTTTTTTTTCGCCAGTCGTAAAATTTTACCTCTACATGACAAAAACCTCGGAACGTCCCTGTGCTGGTTTGATACGAACTTTTACAATCACATCTGCTGTTTAGGATATACATACAGAGCGGTCCAAGAGTCACCCCCCCCCCATTATTAACTTTTGAACGAGTTGAGATATCGACTTAAAATTTATAACTCTTAAATAAGACAACTTAAACTATCTTTTAGCCGGAGGGACATTTTTTTAATTGAAAGGGGAGTCGTGTGATACATCATTTTAAACCCTAGGAATTTTTCCATTAAGGGCCACTTGCACCAATGATGGTTTAACTTTAAACGGATTAAATTGACGGCTGACCAATCAGAACGCGGCATTTTTACTCGGTTTAGCTGAGTTAATCCCGTACCAAAATTTGGTGGAAGTGGCCCTTAACTATAGTATTAGTATAGTATATTGTTTATACTCGTTCGGGGACTTTTTTCAAAAGTAGTTTATACCTTATTAGAGTGTTTGTTGTACAATAAATTTAATTATTAACATCAATAATAAAATCAATTAAAAGTTATATTTTCTTCTCTAATACTTTCTTGAATCCAAAAGGAGTTATCTTGAATTTTTTCTGCAAATCAGTATAAATCTTTAATAAATAAGTTTAATATTATATTCTTCCATCCAGTAAAATAGATATATTTTTTATTTTTTTTTTTTGGTTTAAAATAGGCTTGAAAATGCGTATTTTTATCAAAAATTTCTCTAAAAAAATCAAACAGTTTTTTTAAATGAGTAATTTCATGATGAAAAAACGTAAATTATACTTTTAAACTAATTTTAATTGACATAAATAAAAATTTACAAAAAAAACTTTTTTAGCACAAAAATTGAAAAATCAAAACCTTTAAAAAATTGTTTAAAAAAATAAAAAATAAACAGTCCAACAGAGAATTTAATTTGCTTTAAAATTATGTATCACACGACCCCCTGATCATAAAAAAACTCCATGCCCCCTGCAACGTTTTAAGAGCTGAAAATGGCAAATATATGCTAAAAGATAGTTTAAGTTGTCTTATTTAAGAGTTCTAAATTTGAAGTCGATATCTCAACTCGTTCAAAAGTTAAGAGGGGCCGAACATTTGAAAACCTGAGTGGTGATTATGGGTGACACAGAATTTTGTTTAGAAATTTCCCCGACATTTCCCTGATATAAATTTATCCCTGACAAATTTTTATGTTTCCCCGACATTTCCCTGACTTGTTTTGGTTTTTAGCTAAAAAATATATGAAAAGCCATAGCACCGCCGGCGAAAATTTTACAAAATAACTTTTTGTTATTTTTTTAAATAAAAAATTTCTAAAGAATATTTTAAAATTCCAGGTTTTTCAATAATATTCCCTGATTTTTCATTTTTTTCAATAAAATTTCCTGACAAATTAAATTTTCTGACATTTCCCTGATTTCCATGATTTCCCTGACACGTGGCCACCCTGTGGACTTAAAGCCATAAAGCACCCTTCATAATTTTAAAATATTCGACCGACTATTTTCAAGAACCAATTTTTTGAATTTCTATTACCACACATTTTTTAGTAGTTATTAACCAAAATTGTTTTTAATTTTACAGAAGGTATCCTTATCGTGACAAGATCAAGCAAAATGATGTGGATCCCTTGGAAGATAGCAATTCTATGCTTTTTCCTGACGTTGTTTACGAAATTGCCAACCAATTTGACCAAACCGCGGACGATTTTGAAAATGAGAATAACCATCTCAAGAACGAAAATAACTCGATAATAAAAAAAATCTCAGTGCCGCTAATAAAAAAAATTAAGATAGAGCCTGAAACGGAAAAAATGACTGAAAATGATCTCGATGATAGTGTATGTAACACGATGTTTTTATTGTATAAACAAATTAAGGATAAAAAGAAAAAGAAGCAAGCTAGGATAGCGATTTTTAAAATATTAGAAGAAGCGGCATCTGGATCAGATTCTGATTAAAGTATCACTGACGTAATTTTATATCTTCTTCTATCAAATTTTCCATAGGAAAATGATTATTAATGCAAAAATTACAATAAACATATTTGCCGATTATGGGGATTTTAGTAAAATAAAATCATTTTACGGTTATTGTCAATGGTGACAATATTTAATCAAAATATTTGATAAATGTGAACAAACATTGCACGTACACTAACTTGGTTAGTGCAATATTACGTACCTACATGTAAATAATATTGTGCACTAAAAATAATAAAACAAATCTCAGTGCCGCTAATAAAAAAAATTAACACAGAGCCTGAAACAGAAAAAAATACTGAAAATGATCTCGATGATAGTGTATGTAACAAGATGTTTTTATTGTATAAACAAATTAAGGATAAAAAGAAAAAGAAGCAAGCGAGGATGGCGATTTTTAAAATATTACGTAATACTTGAACGCTCCCCAGGCAAGGATGGCGATTTTTAAAATATTGGAAGAAGCGGCATCTGGATCAGATTCTGATTAACGTATCACTGACGTAATTTTATCTTTTTTATCAAATTTTCTAATGGAAAATGATTACTAATGCAAAAATTACAGTAAACATATTTGCCGATTATGGGCATTTTAGTAAAATAAAATCATTTTACGGTTATTGTCAATGGTGGTATTATTTAATCAAAATATTTGATAAAATTGAACAAGCATTGATTTTTGGCAAGACAGACAGACATTTTTGTAACACCCACTTTTTTCACATTTTCTCGACGTTTCATGGCATTCTTAAGCCGAAAATGCAAAAAAAAATGATTTTTCGATCGATTTTAATAACGGTTAACCGGTTGTTTCCACCCGTAAGAACTTCCTACCGCTTTTAAGCGAATAAAGCAAAGTAAAAATAATTGTTCATACATTTTGAAATAGATTATGAATACGTGATTTTAAAGTATTACGTTATATTAAATGTATATAGTTTTTCAGCAAGAAATACAAATTTGCAAAAATGTACCTCTTCTACTATAATTTTTTGATTATTTAAGTAATTAGGAATTTAAAGTAGGAGGGGTTTAATTATTAATTCAGTTTTTTATAACATGCTGATTTTATAAAAATTATGATGGGTATTTGTTCCTTTTAGATACGAGTTTTGTACTGAAAAGATTACATTTACTGCTTTATGAAAGAATTTATAATAAAATTATTTAGAACTATATTTTATTTTTGTTTAGTTTATGATTAGAATCAATTAGATTAGAAATTTAACTATTTTTATATTTATTTTAATTTTTGACGGCCCTTTCGGGGTTGTTCACAATGATGATAAATTAGCAGGGTGGCTATTTTAAAAATATTTTGTGAAAGAGGTCTCTTTGACTTATTGACAAACCTGTACTTGCCATGTTACAAAATCTTACTTCGCTTCGCGTCGTCAAAAAAACTTCATTCTCGTTTGGACTAAAGTCACTTACTCGTTACGAAAACTAGTAGTATGGTGGGGAGGCCTTAAGCCTAACAACTAGGCCGGTATGGTCCTTTTTGTCAACCCCAAGATGTCCCGACCATGCCACTATCCTACTCCCTCCTTAAACCTATCAGAACTTCTAATGAAGGTCATGTCAGTCCAAGCTAGGGAGCTAAATTCCTCTCTTTGGAGCGTTGCCGCTCCAAAGATGTCCCACCTCAGTCTGCTGTGACGCTCACACACTCCTAAGAAGTGGAAAGGCGTCTCCTGTTCTTCTCCGCACCCCGCACAGATTGGGTCGTTTTCTACCTTTATTTAGGCTGCAGTATCCTGTAAGGATCCCAGTCAGGTGCATTATTGCAGCTCTGCCTCTCTCTAATAGCCAGACAGCTTTTTTCTTGCAATTTCCCACTGCCAACCATTGTTGTTCTAGTTGCTTCTCCACCCATGTGCTGAAGATATCTGCTTCCTTGTTATACCTAGGTTTGGTTCAGGTCCCATGCATAGTTTTTCCGCTCCGAGTCTAGCGAGCTCGTCCGCTTTCTCAATGCCTTGTATACTACTTTGGCCTGAGACCCATACCAGGTGAACTCTTTTTAGTCTGGCAAGGTCTTCCAAGGCATCTGCGCACTCCTATACCAAAGCGGATCTGGTTTCTGGTGCGATAAAAGCTTTAAGCGCAGCCTGACTGTCCTAACAACACCGTAAAACACGGAACTCCAAAACCAAGGCTACCCGGTGACGTATTAGGATGTATATAAGCGGTCGGAGCGAACGCAGCATCTACCTACAACAGCCGACGCAAAACTAAACTGTTGTAGTTAGGCATACTGGTGGCACACACCGTGTGACATCGGCCCCTGACGAACACTGCAGATGGCACACGGTGTGTGCCATCGGCACTGAACGTATCCAAAATCTGACATTGAAAGCGAAATCCGATAACTTATTCTTGGTAATGTTATTACCAAAAATTAAAAATACAAAAAATTAAGACGTGTAAAGTACAAAATCAAAAAAAAAAAAAAAAATAAAGAAGCCGTAGATGTAATAAACTATATTTAAAACTTAATAAATATTTTTGGAATTTCAGGGGCGTAACCAGGTCCAAATTTGGGGGGGGGGGCTATATATATATTTATATGTAATATGTATATGTAAAAATATATGCGTAATTTTATTTTTATAGTTTGATTTGGGGGGGCTTAGTAAATTTTGGGGGGGGGGCATGCCCCCCTAGTTATGCCTATGTGAAATTTAAACCAATCAATTCACAAAACAAAAAACTATCCCTAGGACTCCCTGATGATACAAAATATACCTTAAACATTTGCCAATGCTTGGTATATAACTAAATCTTCATTTATAACCGAAATGTCCAATTTCTCATTGGCTGGTAGAAATATAGTTGTTCCTTTGGTTATTGTTTTTCCACAGCACAGAACTGCGCTTCCAGATATTGTTAAAAGAATGCTTGCGCTATTTCTAGGAATGGTCGAGTAGTTTCCAGTTGTTACAGGTACCTAAAATGCGATGTTGGTTAAAAAAGACTTGCTAATACCAGGTCTTGCACCAGTATTTTAGTTGGAAAATATTTTCAGTGCAGATCAGTTTTGCGTTACTTTTAACAAAGTTTATTTATATACGGGTTCAGCAGCGACCATATTTAAAAGTTAACAAAAATTTTACCAAGTGACACTACTGGCAGGTGGACTCTGTGTACTATAAAAATCTGTCATGCGCCCAAATTCTGTTCATGACTGGTAATCTGCACTCAGAAAATGTCATTGCAATGTTAATACTAAATTTTATTTGTAAATGCATATTTGTTGTTGTAGTTGTTGTGTTATTGATCTAATTTAAAGTATGTTATAGTATTTAGTAAAATAATAATGCGTAATAATACACAGAAAAGTAAAAAAAGGATCGATTATTTTATCAGCGTGTAATTGTGTGTGGTTGCAATCTTTATATTATTACTAATCAAATTTTGGTATTATTTCGATTGTTAATTTTTCTGAATACTGTAACATACTTTAAACTATATAAACTTAACAACAACTGAAAGTATACCACACTTTAAGTGTGATATGCTTTACCAAATGTTACAGTAATTTTTACTATAACATCCTAGTATTAATAAACACATGTTGCGTGGGGATTCAAATGTACCAGCACGGTCTCTATGTTAGTATAACAACATGACAATACACACATTGCAGTATTTAATATCACAAGTAAAGTATTAAATACCAATGGTGGCGATATAAATACAAAATATGTATTAACAAATAACATTCAGTATTAAAAATACAACCAAATTTTCGCGTTTAAATGTTAGCGGTCTGTATATTACTGGTACCCCAGTAATATACAGAGTGTTCTGTTTAAATTGGAATCACCCCTGTAAAATGAACACTTGTTATTTTATGAGGGTGGGGTATTTTTTTTTAATACTTCATCAAAAACTTTATTTACTGAACCAAACTAGTTTTCCAAAGTATTAAATCTAAGCCTGCTACGATTTTTTGAAAAGCCGTTTTTTCGAAAAAAAATATAAGCGATTTTTTTACATTAAAATTGATTGTACAGGAGTGTTCAGCGTCCTTGAAAATGGGCTAGTACCAAATTTGGCCTGTAAAATCCAAGCGGCTACCAAAATAAGGTTTTGTTTAGACTGTGATAAACACTGTTATTTTTGTTGGTTGTCAGTCAAAGTCTAACTGACAAATTGGATATTTCACAGTTTTGTGCATCTTTTGTGAAATGGTTATTATGATCGTGTTAAAAACGAATATAATGTGGTAAAATATGTAACTTGAATCTGTTTTTACAGCTTTGGTTGACATATTTTAAGTCAAAAATTTGTTGTAGTTGGCACCTACGTTCCTGGTTGGAACCTACTACTACAGTACGTCCTCGAATATGTCCTTGTTAAATCATTTTTTGTCAATATTATTGGAGAGCCCTTAGCACAAGCATAAAGCATGTGTAACTTCTAATATAAATAAATAAATAATAAATAACTCATTATTGATTTTTACCTTAAGGATTCACTGTTCATTTTTTACCTAGTTTTTTACCTTAGAATTAAAGATGCGCACTACCGACTCCGACAAATATTTTGTGCCGACGCCGATAAAAATAATAAACTTGAAAATAGAAAATAAATAAAAAGTCGATACAACTTCCACGAAATTATTTTATTCAAAAATTAACAATATTTGATTATATTAAGGGGTATTCGGCTTATCAACATATAAACTTAAACGAAATTATAAACTAATTAATAAACTGTTTCTCAGAATATCTCTCTTCGGGGTGATTTGTTAAAAAAAACTAAATGTTTACCAAGTGTTTAATTTACCTAATTATATTTTTTTATACGTTAAAATTCAAATCGTTAGTGATTTTTTAATTAAGTATTATCAAGTTGGTATTTTCAATCATGCGCATTGATATGAAGTTAGCGAAGCAAGAGTTCGTTGGAAAATGTCGAAAAAGTAACTAGCAGATCGTTCGTGGAAAATTGTCGTTCGTAAAAGATGTCGGTATCTAACGAAATCGTCGCTTAGTATTTTGGAAAAAGTGTTCAATATATTTGTCGGAAAACCTATTCGTGGCCGCAAAAATATCGTTTCCATGCACCTTTTTTTTATCCTCTCACAACCTCAACACGAAGAAACCTGTACACAGGAAAACCGGATCATCAGCATCAAACCAAGGTTAGTGACATCCCTTTTTCCCTTTCTACACCCTTATTTTACAACCCCCTAAGCAGTCCACTATCGCTCGTTTTGTTTTTGTTAATTTAAAGTCGCTATATGATAAGTTAGAGAGTTATCGAAGGCATAGTTTTTTATCTAATTTAGACACCAAGGCTTATGCAAATTTGCCAAATCCCATCATACTTGAATTTAAAATTTGACCAAGGAAAGTACCACCTTAACCAAATCACAAATAACGAATTAATAAAGATAAACATTTATTAACCAATTAAATTCTGGGGTTTTCTATTAATCCTCCATTCACTTGTATACACTTTTCGTAAATCAGAGCCACGTCGTGATTTTTTTTTTAGATGAGGCAAAAAAGTCCAAATTTTACGCCCTAGGTAGATTTGAGCCCCTCCTCTAGGGGTCAGTTGATGACAAAAAATATCAACCAGCATTAATTACGTCCTTATTTATGACCGCAAGTTAAAATAATAACTAAAAAAAAAGGTGGACTAGACAAAAAAACG
Organism: Brachypterus glaber; assembly: GCA_958510825.1. Lineage (NCBI taxonomy): Eukaryota > Metazoa > Arthropoda > Insecta > Coleoptera > Kateretidae > Brachypterus > Brachypterus glaber. Next base: position 30,855,413 of record OY294050.1, read on the forward strand.
CTCTATAAGCCCTATTAGTCTATTTATTTTCTATTTTTATTGAGGGGAAATGAATGTAACAAAAGGTTACTATTAATATTTAACCATAAGCTTAAAATTTAAAAATAAGTTTTTTAATAACTGTTATTATTTAGTCTTGACTTAAAATATGTCCTCAAAGCTATAAAACACATTTAAAGTAGGGGATTCAAATATTTTCTATAGCAAAAGGTAGATTATTACTATAGTTATAACATATTAATAATTCAGACAAATATTATTTATATTAAATAAGTTATTAACGATAAAGCAGTTAACCCCGCTGGACCAGTTAACCCCATAGGCCAGGGTTAACTGGACCACTACTCAGGGTTAACTGGTCCACTAACAAAAATATATTGTATTGTAATTGTGAATAAAATCAAATGAAATTTAATTCTAACATAAAAATAGACAACATAATATGTTAAATATTAGATATATCTCAGGATTAATTGGTCCGGGGTTAACTGGACATGGCCCAATTAACCCCGAACTAATTAATATTGACATAAGTGATTTTAACCATGTCCAGTTAACCCCGAACCAGTTAACCCTGAGTGACACCACTGAATGAAATAAAATTTTAATACTTAATAATATATTAGAAGGCGGCAATTATGCAGAATAATTAACAAAATATTCAGTATATTAGGTAAAAAATTAGTCTAGATCCTCCTATTAATAATAAAGTATTAATTAAAAAATAAAAGTTAAGGTAAATACCTACTTTTCATCTAAAAAAATTAACTTTCTTTACTACAACTTACACGTGGGCAACACGGTCCGCCATAATACTTTAAACAATACTACTAACTAAATATCACTAGAATTTGCACTAATGCGCCAATACTAATAAACAAACTTGATAAAATCCAGGTGGACCAGTTAACCCTGTGGCCCAGTTAACCCTGACTTCCCTTACATATTTTATCACATTATATTCGTTTTTTACGCGACCATTGCACAAAAAATGCACAAAACTGTAAAATATCCTATTTGACAGTTAGACTGTGACTGACATCTAACAAAAATAACATTTTTATCACATTATAAACAAAAACTTATTTCGCACATAAAAAGATAGCCGCTTGGATTTTTTTAGCCTTTGGTACTAACCCATTTTTGAGGACGCTGAACACTCCTGTGCAATCAGTTTTAATGTAAAAAAATCGCTAATATTTTTTCGAGTATGTTTTCTTGAAAAAACGACTTTTTAAAAAATCGTAGCAGGCTCAGATTTAATACTTTGGAAAGCCATTTTATTTTAGTAAATGCAGTTTTTCATGAGGTATTTAAAAACCCGACCCTCATAAAATAACAAAGGGCCCATTTTACAGAGGTGATTCCAATTTAAACAGAACACTCTGTACATACAATTGCGAGTTCATTTGCCAGTAGTGTCCTCTCGTAAAACTTTTGTGAACTTTTAAATATGACCACCGTAGAAGTCGTATATTATGCGAAATTGTATAAATCCGGACTATGGAGGGTGGTTAAAATTATTCTGATCGTGGATTTATGATGGTTATAACGATTCTGGCTCCATCTAGTATATAGAAATACAGTGCAAACTCCATAACTCGAAACTCAAGCGACCGCGAAATTAGTTCGAGTTAGAGAGATTTCGAGTTGAAGAAAAAACATCCCGCAAGGCTTTGGGGATTCCCTTAGAAAACACAGAGTAAACGAAGAGCGGCGCAACGAAATTTGACGTTTCTGAGCGATCGCGCGCGAAGATAGGCCCAGTGGCGTCTTGATTTTTTAAAGTGGATAATATTGTGACTTTATTTTATGCTGCCCGAAAATTCGAGTTATGGAGAACACTGTGTTACTGTGGTGTCAAGATTTTCGAGTTAGGAGTTAAGAGAAAATTCGAGTTAGAGAGGTGGAAATACATTGTTACAATAGAAAATATGCGGGTGACTGGTTTCGAATTATGGAGATTTTCGAGTTATGGAAATTTGAGTTCAAGAGCTAAAAATACTTTTTTACAATAGGAACATCAGTAAACTTCGACTTATGGAACATTCCGAGTTATGGGGTTCAAGTTATGGAGTTTCCACTGTATATAGAAATATTTGAAATATGAACAACTTTTTACAAGATGGCGCATGAATCATTAAAGGCGTTTTAAAGAATTCTGCACGCGCGTTGCAACTTTTAAATGACAATCTTTGACCTATTACAATCCTAGACAATCTTAGACCAAGAGACAAAACTTACCTTTATCACAGCCACAGAAAAATCAGGAACCGGTGGTTTGAAAATTTTGGAAAAATCATCTTCAATGATTGGTTTGAACAGTTTTTCCGTCGCAGGATTCCCTTTGTAAACCAACATGGAGCACAAGGTATCGACGTCGATGAATTTTGGTGTTAGGCCCGCTCGAACGACGTTGTCAGAGCAAGCCATGCATTCTATGCAATCTAGATGGAGCATGTAAAACTTTCAATTAGATGAAGGCAATATAAGTAGCAACAGTGTTACAGCGCTCGGGCGCTATCGCCCGGTACGACTCATCGCCAAGGCGGGGTGGGATGGGACCACTCAGCATCGCACGAGAGCGCATGAGTGGTGTAATACTTAATAAGTAAAAAGTATTACTTATGCTACTTATGTTGCCTTTGTCTAATTGAAAGTTTTACATACTGTATAAAACGCAGGATTATTAAATTTGTCAAAGTTATAAGTCAGAGCGAACGCACGAAATGTTGGGCAGTTGTTTATATCTATATACAGGGTGATCAGTAACTGCCATGCCAAAATTTAACAGGTGATTCTACATTCAAAAATATGAAAAAAAAAAGTTTCTATAAAGCGTGGTCCGGAAATGAGCCCTACGGGAGCTACGGCATTTTTTTTTTTGAAAATGGTTGCTCCTATAGTGTTACACTATATGACATTTTTTATGTATTTTTACTCAATAAATCCATATTTTTTACAAAAAAACTACACAAAAAGTTTGGGGCAAAAATGTGTTAAGCCTCACATATTTTGTCCGTATAGGCACGCCTCTGGTTAAATTCAAAAAAATAAATTAACATAAACTTATTGCCCTTATTAATACTATTATACATGCAAAAGCTTGTCGCTCAAGCTTAAAGGGTACCAGAGTTATTAATTAAAAACCTTATTTTTATTACAATTTTAAAGGACCGTAGTTCCCTTAGGGCTCATTTCCGGACCAACCTTTATAGGAACTTTTTTTGATATTTTTGGATGTAGAATCACCTCTTAAATTTTGGCATGCCAGATCATCCTGTATATAAAATATGCGCAACCAAAAGATCCTGCATAAAAAAAATTATATGACAAAATATTCAAGTCAGTATCTTAAACGAAAAATGCGCTATGAAAAAAATTATTTTATAAAAATATACTGATTTCACAAATAACTTTCACAAATTTTGTCAGGTTTAGATTATTAAAAAATATCAGAAAGCACCATGGTACCAAATCAAGGGCGTATCAAGTATTTTTTTTGGGGAAAAGAATGAAAATAGCGCCGCAGGCGAAAATTTTTGCGTAATTTTTTGAAGTAGTAAAAATGGCCATTTATGCGAAATTCTTAATAATTTATCATTATTATCATTATAGTTGGAAATAGTAATCGTTTGTAGAAACAATAAAACTATTGCTTTGAGTTTGCAGATAGTTTGTACAGTTCTATCACAGTATAGATTTCACAATTATTATCACAGTTAATATCACATAAAAAAAAAGAGTATCACAAAGTGTAGTGGACAAAGGTACTGTAGTAGTAGTAGTAATTTTTTAGATAAATATAGAATTTTAAAATATAGGGGAGCGGCACCCCCCTGGATACGCCCTTGTACAAAATAGCCGGATATTTTGTTCCTTTGTCGGAAAATATTTTGATTCAGGATTTTCTTTAAAACTGTATCCACACAAAGCACTCGGCTCTCACGCACGTAGACGTCGTTTTTTTTTGTTTAAACTCTATATGGAAATTCTATAAACCAAAACGTTTAAAACCGGTAAAATTATTATGAAATTACTTACCCCCTGAAATATAGGCATGTGGTTCGTTGGCTGCTAAATATATTGCTTCAGAGGGCTGCAATTCAACATAATTTAAAAAATAAACCATTAAAACCCCTACATCTCCAGGAAAATCCTCATTTAATCTTTCTACTAGACTTGCCAGATGTAGTTTCCTAGATGCACAGTCTAAAAAAATATTACAATCATATGCAATTTTTTGGGACACCTTAAATACGGGGCACAAAACGTTGAAGCCAAACAATACTTTCTGTTGAAAATGTATATATATATATATATATATATATATATATATATATATATATATATATATATATATATATATATATATATAAAACATTTTTTCCCTAAATCTCGAAAAGAATGAAAATAGCGCCGTTCTGTTAGTTTCCGGCCTTTTTTTAATTCAATGTAGTAAAACTCAAGTTTTAAAAATTTAAATAAAAACATTTAAAAAAGCCCTAGCGACGCAGGTGAAAAATTTTACAACTGTGCTGGTCTATTTAAATTTAAAAACAGTGGTATAAGTTCTAGCGCCGTAGGCCAATATATTGACATATTTCAAGCTTAGGTTTTACAAACTCCAATAAAAAAGAACGTGAAAAAGCTATAGCGCCGCAGGCGATTTTTTTTTAGAAATGTCATGGCATATTTTAATTTTAACTTTATTATTTAAAGTTTAAATGCAAGAAAAGTCTAGCGCCGCAGTCAAAATTTATTACGAATTTGAAGCTGTAGGGTCCACTTGGAAAAGAGCCTGCATATTTGATTCGCTTTGTGTCCTTATCGTTCTGGGGGAGTAAAAAAGCTATAGCGCCGCAGGCGAATTTTTTTAGAAATATTATAGTCTATTTTAATTTTAAAAGTGTTACTATAAAGTTTAAATGTAAGAAAAGTCTAGCGCCGCAGGCGATAATCTTTACGAATTTGAAGCTGTATGGTCCACTTGGAAAAGAGCCTGTATACTTGCTTCGCTTTGTGCCCTTATCGTTCTAGGGAAGTAAAAAAGCTATATCGCCGCAGGCGAATTTTTTTAAAAATTTCAAAAAGTCTATTTTAATTTTAAAAGTGTTACTATTCAAAGTTTAAATGCAAGAAAACTCTAGCGCCGCAGGAGAAATTTTTTACGAATTTGAAACTGCATATTTGCTTGGGAGTAAAAAAGCTATAGTACCGCAGGGGATTTTTTTTAGAAATTTTATAGTCTATTTTAATTTTAAAAGTGTTACTATTTAAAGTTTAAATGCAAGAAAACTCTAGCGCCGCAGGCGAAACCATATTAAAATTTTGGTTTTCAACGTTTTAGTATTTAATTTTTCGTCCACGAACCGTGAAATTTCACCTTCAAATTATTTTTTCTTGAAAACTGTTAGTCCTACAGTGTAACAATAAGAGTACCTTTTTATGTATTTTGACCTGAGGAATCATATACCAAAAATAAAATCACAAAAAAGTTACACAGAAAAAAGATTGGGACAAAAAACTGATAAGTCCCCCCCGGTTCGCACGCCCCTGGTTAAAATAAGTACAAGAAAATAACATACGAAGATGGGCCTTATTAAGATAAGTTCACTTGCAAAACCTCGTTGCTATATCTTAAAAGGTTCCTGAGTTATTAAATAATAACCGAATTTTTTAGCCACCTTTAAAGTGGCGTAGCTCCCTTACGGCGAATTTTATAGGAACTTTTTGTCATATTTTCTGATGTAGAATCACCACTTAAAATTTCGGGCCCTATTTCAAATACACCGTGTATAAAAAACATAAATTACCTTCTGTTGCAAATCTTATCATTATATTATCAATTGCACTGGCTATAACTGCTTTGTCAGCCATAAAAACATTTCTAAATGCTTTTTGTAAATAATTAGGGTCATCTTGGGCAAGGTTTCCTGTTAGACGAGTTAATTCTGGAATATCTAAAGAATATATATTTTTAATTTGGTCTGTTTCATCAAGCAAGATGTAAATTAAAAATCGCACAGTAAATATTTTTATCCAATACATACAGATAATGAGACAATTACCAGCTTTATTTTAAATAGATAAACTCAATAATAACCCCCGCGTGGCTTTTACTTTATTGAGTGGATAATTATTTATTTTACCCACTCAACTGTCACTTGTCAAATTATTTTTTTTTAATGTCATTAAAATTTTTAATAAAAATATGAATTCCTAGCCTATTTATTGCATAAAACATTGTATGGCACTCATGGGTAAACCGATATTACCCGATATCTTACTTTACCCACTAGTACCATACATAACTATTACAACAGGTTTGAATAGTATATGTTTGTGTATAGAATATAGTTATGTTTTATAAAATAAACTACGCAGTATATTCGCACATCCATTATTCGAATCTGTTTTGAAAATATTCACTGTGCGATTTTTAATTTACTATCTTGCTCATAGACAAAATAAAAATGTTCTTTGTCTATGATCTTGCTTGATGAAACAGACCATAGTTCACTATCTAACAGTTGCTATAAGTGAGAGAAGACAATTCTATGGCATAACATCATTCTCTTGTAATCCTTCATATCTATGTAATTTTATTTGAAATATTCATTTAAGATAAATATCTAAATGTTATAACTATAGTTATGTAAAATTACTTCCTTTGCATACCTGTTATAAAACCAATAATTTCTGGTAATTGTCTAAACCCACAAAGTGCTTCAAATGGAGTTAACGCAATGGCAAGTTCTGGCTTATGATTAGGATCTTTGTATATATCAGGGAATTTTTTATGCAATTCCTCTGCATGTTTCTGAAAAATAAGTTTATAACTGCTTCAGCTGTTCACAGAAATTTTGTTTTGAGTTTTTCAATTTTTTTTTACTTTGAAATTCACTTCACTTATATCCAGGGTGTCTGGCACATGGATAGAACGATTTTAAGGGGTGATAGAAGAGCTCATTTTGAGTCTATTAGACCAAATATACCCTTATACACCCACCGTTTTTGAGATATCGGCCTTTTTAGGTATTTTTGCGAAATATTTGATTTTTCTCCTGTACGTACCATTTTTTATGATACTAAATACTTTTATCCAATACATACAGATAATGAGACAATTACCAGCTTTATTTAAAGAGCTAGATAAACTCAATAATAACCCCCGCGTGGCTTTTACTTTATTGAGTGGATAATTATTTATTTTACCCACTCAACTGTCACTTGTCAAATTATTTTCTTGTAAATTTCATTAACATTTGTAATAAAAATATGAATTGCTAAGCTATTTATTGGATAAAACCTTGTATGGCACTCATGGGTAAACCAATATTGCCCTCTCGTTTGGATAACTATTAGTTGTCCTAAATATTTTTTTAGATATTTTTAATATGCACTTTATTGAAACAATACAAAAAGAAATGCCGAATTATTAGTATACAAAATTTTTAGGCCAATTTATGACTTAAAATACAGTGGTTCGAATTTATTTTTCTATTCTAAGCAAAATTTTTCTCAAAAACGACACCAGTTCGGAAGATTCAAGTAGTTGTAAAAACTTCTCTGTTGCATACCCTTTTTAACAGTATACCAACTTATGACAAAAATTTTCGGCAATTTTTTTGTATTGTATCAAGGGAGCTAAGCCCCTTTGAAAGTGGCTGAAAACTTTGGTTTATATTTAATAACTCAGCAACCCTTTGAGTTATAGCAACAAGGTTATGCATGTGAAATAATCTTATTAAGGCCTATCTTCGCATGTTATTTTCATGTACTTATATTAACCAGGGGTGTGCTTAATGGGAGGGGGCTTATCAGTTTTTTGCCCCAAACTTTTTTCTGTGTAACTTTTTTGTGATTTTATTTTTAGAATATGATTCCTAAGGTCAAAATACATAAAAAATGTTATCTTGTTGTAATACTGTAGGATTAACCGTTTTCGAGAAAAAATAATTTGAAGGTGAAATTTCGCGGGTCGAGGACGAAAAATTAAATACTAAAATGTTGGAAACCAAAATTTCAATGGTGCAGGGTTATTCTATATCAAAAAATCGGTTTTAAAGCTACTATGGTCCTTTAAAAATGGTGCATTTACCTGTATATGAGTTTTTTTCTTAGTTTTTGTTGTACATTCACGCTGCATCATTGAAATGTTGATTTTTAACATTTTAGAATTTAATTTTTCATCCTTGAAACGTGAAATTTCACCTAAAAATGATTTTTTCTCGAAAACAGTTAATCCTACAGTATTACAACAAGAGTACGTTTTTATGTATTTTGACTTGTAGAATCATATTCCAAAAATAAAATTACAAAAAAGTTACACAGAAAAATGTTTGGTGCAAAAAACTGATAAGCCCAATATTTCGCACACCCCTGGTTAAAATAAGTAATTGAAAATAACATTTGAAGATAGGCCTTAATAAGATTAGTTCACTTGCAAAACCTCGTTGATATATCTCAAAGGGTTCCCGAGTTATTAAATAAAAACCAAAATTTTTAGTCACAAGTTTGTATACTATTGAAAAGGGTATGCAACAGAGAAGTTTTTACAACTATTTGTATCTCTTGAACTCGTTTTTAAAAAAAAATTGCTTAGAATAGAAAAATAAATTCGAACCACTGTATTTTAACTCACAAATTGGCCTACAATTTTTTTATAATAATATTTCGGCATTTCTTTTTGTATTTTATCCAAACCATCCCAGATTCAGATTCCCCACACAGACAGTTTATGAACTAATGACGAATTTAAACAATTAGTGTAAATTTAATTGTACATATTTATTTCAGACTTTCTTTTTTTTTTCTCATACTTTTATTATATTAACTTAACATACATAATTCTATATCATATATTTTTGTACAAGACGGGCAGTAGGACCTCGGTCGCAAGCCCTACACCCCAGGTGGGTAATAAAGCACTTTATCTATCTATCTCTCTTTTTGTATTTTTCCAACAAAGTACATATTGAAAATATCTAAAAAAATATTTAGGACAACTAAAAGTACTTAGTATCATAAAAAATAGTATGTACAGGAAAAAAATCAACTATTTCGCAAAAATACCTAAAAAGGCCGATATCTCAAAAACGGCGAGACTTTGTATAAGGGTATATTTGGTCTAATACTCAAAATGGGCTCTTCTATCACCCCTTTAAAACTTTCTATCCATGTGCCAGACAACCTGTGTATAGATATATATTTGTTCTCAAATCCGTCAAAGGCTTTTTCACCTACTTCGAATATACTTAGAAAGCTAAAATTTGGTACACATGCTTAACTTGGTTGAAAATATAATTTTATATAAAATTTAGCCTCCAACCCACACACCCCTAAAATTTTAGAAATCCCTTTTTTAACCACATAAGATAACTTAAAACTTAAATTAGATTACATACTCATTAAGTGATAATAAAATTTTACAATAAATTTTTCATCCCCCTCGTCTCCCCATCACCCCCCATACGCGTATAAGGCTAAGTTAGTCCCCTCTCTGTTTCACCCACTTAGAATAAACGTAGAGAGCTGAAATTCGGTACACGTGCTTATCTCTGATAACAATACAATTTTACATAAAATATACCCCCCAACCCTAAAATTAAAAAAATGCATTTTTTACCCACATGAGATAATTTAAAGCTTAAATTAAATTGCATACTCTTCTCATGACAATATTTTTTTATCTATTTAACACCCCCGTCATCCCCCTTTACCCCCGAAACTAGCCCCCTCTCTGTTTCACCCACTAAGAAAGCTAAAATTTGGTACATATGCTTAACTCCAGTGGCAGTACAATTTTATACAAAATTTACGCCCCCTTAACCCCTCCCCATGAAAATAGAAATAATTTTTTTTTGTGCCCATGTAAGATAAATTAAAATTAAAAGTGCATTACATGCTCATCCCGTGAGTCACTGACAGTGACAATGAAAATTTCCTTATAAATTAAACATCTTTCCCCCAACATAGCTCACTTGGCATGCATGCTTGTAACTTAAATCTCTGGTTTGGACTGGTTAAAGGATAACTAAAAAACTTGAAAATAAAATAATATAAAAAACAAGTTTTTAAACTTAAAACCCTTCTATTAATCACATATTACATATAACTAAAAATTAGAAAACAAGACATTTATACCAATTTACAAAAACGAGGTTTTTTAAAGTAGGGTTTTGGAAATGTGGAAAAACCTTTCTTTTAAAAACCTCGTTTTTGTAAATTGGTATAAATTTCTTTTTAGTTATATGTAATATGCAGTTGATACTTTCATTACAATATACAGACATGAGCATTTTTTTTTTAATTAAGAAAAACTGATTTGGGACTTTGCCCTGCTTGCATAAAAACTAATTTTTGTTGAAATTATTATTTTTTTAATTATAGGTGGCACCAGATATCAGTGAAAAAGTAACAAGTTTTTAGGTAAACTTATCTTTCCGTAACAGACACAAAAAAAAGTTATTTAAAAATTAGATTTTTGATTATAAAATCAAAAATAAGAGCCAAATGTCAAATTTTAATAATTTAACTCATAATATTTTTTTTAAATAGTGTCAAGTTTCCAGTGTTTAAATTTTTTTTTAATAAAAAAATTTTATGAAGTAAAAGTATTAAATTTTGGCATACAGCTCTTATTTTTATTACAAATATATTTTTTAAATAACTTTTTTTTACGGAAAAGTAAGTTTACCTGAAAAATTTTTACTCTTTCACTGATATCTGGCGCCACCTATAATTTTTTAAAATTTTATTTTGACAAAAATTAGTTTTTAAGCAAGCAGGGCAAAATCCCAAAGCAGTTTTTCTTAATTCAAAAAAAAAGGTAATTTTGTGGTATTTTCAAGTCGATCTGGGGACACACTGTATAATCTTATTCGGCATAGGTATGTATTAAATAAACTCATCAAAAATTAGAAATAATTTAAAATTCCTGTTATTTCACCCTGTTATTGTAATGAAAGTATCAACTCTGGTAATATGTGATAAACAGAAGGGTTTTAAGTTTAAAAACTTGTTTTTTATATTATTTTATTTTATCCAAACGACCTGAATCATACATGCAAAATGATATGAAAAATACAAGGGGTTTATTTATTGGACAATCCTTGTACACCTATCCAACAATCTTCTACAATCCTTGACACAATCATCTGCAATCCTTAACAATCTTTCTTAAAATTTTGTACAATCTTTTTGACAATCTTCCACAATCTTTTGATTCTCACAATTCTTGTACACTTTTTTTCAATAAATAAACGCTTCGGAAAAATACATACATATATGAACAGCCACTAGGGGCCCTGTGTACAGGACAATCAAAATTATGTTTAACCTCTTTAGGGACGAATTTTTTGTTTAAATTAATTTAGTAGCAAAAGTTAAAAATGCTTTTTATTGTAAATAAAAATAAACAACTGAAGATGTGTGAATCCTGGCCATTGGATATTGCTTGCGATTGGAAACAAATGGCAACAGCTATAGCCACTGAGCATTAATAAATTCAGTGAATTTCATCTTGCAGAATTTATTTTGAACTGTACACATAATATCGTCGGCTTTTAGTGTTAACCTGCTAACTCCACTTTTTGATGAATTTCCGTTTTTTATATTGTTCAAAAGAGGGCACTTAGTTACACCATCTGCAAAAAACAGGCAACTCTAACCTTTTCCCAAATATAACCCTAGAAGAAATTTAACGTTAGAATAACGTTTTTCTAATGTTGGAAAACTGTATAAAAGTACGTTATAAAATATGTGCAAATGTCCCGCTTTTTAACGTTAGAATCTAACGTTAGTTACAAACGTAAATCTAACGTTAGATTTTTAAGTTAGAAATACGTTATAAGTACGTTTAATTTCTAACTTTCTGAGGGGGCGTGGCCAACTAGGAAATTTCTACCTGCATCATACAATGGCAGCTGAAGATTAATTTATTCATATAAATAAATCTTAATATATTTTAAAAATCATAATGCTTTTAAACATAATTTTGTTACATTTAATTATAAAATAGCCATTTTTTAGGTGGCCCTAAATATTTTTCGTGTAATATCCTGTTATACTTCGATAAATATGTTTACCTCTCAGAAAAACTTTATATTTAGTTAATATTTATTTATACATTCAGAATCTTAAAATATTTTTTCAATTATAGTACAGCATTGCCAGACTTACTATAATTTTGACTATTGGGGGATATTTTTTAAAACTTATTATAGAAATAATATATAATTATCAAACCTAGGCACATAGCTTTCTGAAATGAGTATTTTCTACTATAGCTTACGTATTAATAATGGAAATTTAAAAAATATTTAAAGTTAGAATAAAGTTAGAAAAAGGTTAGAATTTAGTTAGGAAACTAACGTTAGATTTATGTATTTTAAAACGTTTTTGTCAAACGTTAGTTTTTAAGGTTAGATTTATATATTTTATAACATTTTTGTATAACGTTTGAGACTAAACATAAAAATGTCACTAATCTAATGTTATGTTAAGTTAGATTTATGTACTTTTCTACCAGGGAACTTTTTCCATGATGCTAGTCAAAAAGCTGCTAACTCTGCTACTTCCAGAAATTGTTGCAAAGGTTTTTATTTTTAAAATGATTGCTTTTTGATGTTGAAGACAGTATTTTGTACTTTCATTTTCTAAAATAAAAACCTTTGCAATAATTGCTTTATTTTTTGAAAAAACTTTACATAAAACCTGCCAACTCCTTGATGGAGATTTGTCTCAAAGGTAGAAAACCTGCCATCTCCTTTTTAATTCAATAAAAATCGAGCCCAAATTAATTTTTTTGTAGTTGATAGTTGTTAAAACCTCCAAAACCCGCTAATAAAGAAACGGGATTTTTAATTTTGTTATATACTAATTATAGAAATAATAAGGATTTATTCATCTCCTGTAAAGTTTGGTCAAAAGGAGTTAGCGGGTTAACACTCTTAAGCCGACAATATGTGTCACATATGTGCCTATGTCCCTGAAGAGGTTAATATAATGTAGAATATTAAAATATATTACCTTCGATGGATGTGCCTGAATAGACAAAGCCTTATCAATAGATAATACTTTGAATAAAAATGGCAACTCAAGTCCAAACTTCTTTCTTACATTTTCTCCCAAAAATTGTGGATTTTCACCAATAATTTGCTGTAAAGGAAAGCTGTTTTCTTTTAAAACAGAAGGAGCGTTTTTGTGTGTTCCCATCCATAGTTCTGCATATTCTAGATTTTCGTCGATTTTAAAATCGTTATTTGCACTCAACATCAAATTTGCCACTGTACTTTTAGATCCTTTTTTGCCCCAAGCATAGTTTTGCACTTGACACAATAGTTCCATTATTTTTTACGAACCACTAAGAGCGAAATTTAATTTAAATTTGAAAATAATGAAAGTGAAAGTTTTTGAGGTTACGTTGTGACACTTGGACAGTGTTGCCAATAGTAAAAACCATACTTAACAGGGACGGATTCAAAAAAATGCACATCCGAATCTTTATGGCTGTATCAGACTGTTAGTCTTTGGTTGTACACCATAAAAAAATAAACAAATAGAATGATTTTTGACCATAGAGCCTATGGCATAGACAAAGAGCATAGATGAGCTGTCATTTCAGGGTTTTATAAAATTTAAATAATCAAACAACACAAACCAAAACAAACTCCGACACGAAAAGCTGCAAGGGCTGATTAATTGAGCAACCACATCTCCTACAGTCCCTTTTAGCCAACCCTAAAGCTTCAATAGTTCATCTCATAATAAAACTCCTTATAGATATAAATAGTAATTTAGGCAATTTCCAGTAGATTAGGCTTTTGATATTTAATATTTTAGACTTACCGCTTTTCTTTCTACTTAGACTTACTGCTTTCTATCCCTTATTTAAATAAATGCTCTCACTACCAAATTTTTAGCCAAAGTTAAAATTCAAATACCGGAAAGTGGCGGAAATGTTGAAAAACAACGCCAAAAAAATAAAGAAGAAATCGTGCAGAAGAAGAAGAAAAAATCCAGTTTTGTGTGAAAGAGCCAAATTATTCTAAAGAAAACTGTTGAAAACTGTTGTTTTTCGAAATGCCGAAAAGGCCTAACTTGAGTCTTCAATCAAAGCAGTTGATTGCGTCTTTGATTACGTTTTTTGAAAAAGAGCGGGACAATGGGGGCCCCTTTATTCCAATAGCATCTGTTAGAGAAGTAAGAACTTTCCCACATACTTACGTATATACGTATATACTTAGAAAAAACAGTAATTTTTGGTCTGTGGACATATAAAACACAAAATTTTCTTACAGCGTGTGGCTGCAGGTTTAAATGTGAGCTTAGAAACAGTAACCAGAATCAGCTCTACAATAAAAAAGGGTAAGCCCTTAGAAGGACCAAAAAAGCCTCACAGAGTCAAAAAAGTAACAGCAGTGGATGACCTCACTGAAATTGCAATCAGAAATAAAATTTACTCGATGTATAAAAATAGTAAGTTTAAAAATTTAGCCAACTTAGAGCCACTTGCACCAATGATGGTTTGACTATGGGAGATTTATCCGAGCGGGTTAGCGAGTCAACTTGAAATACCTGACATGCCGGCTAGCATGAGTTCTGATATTACTTGCGCCAATTGCCTTAAATTTCAGTTTAACATTGGTGTAAGTTGCCCCAAATCTTGTAACTTGATTTTTGTCAGTTACTTAAGCCAGAAGAAGGAACTTTGTACAAAATACTGATTAGAATTATTTGCTTTTGTGTTTTAGAGGAAGATGTAAATATTAAAAACATACACAGACAACTTTTAAATGATGGTATATTTAAGGGCAGCTGCACCTCTTTAAGAACTGTTCTTTTAAAGATGGGCTTTAAATATAACAAGGACAAAAAGGGTCTAGAGATACCAGATATTGCCCTAAAGATGATTGATTCTTCGTAAGTGTGAGTGATAAAAAGGACCATTTTGGCCTAGTGTTTGGACTAGGCAGTGTAGCCTGATAGAAATTTAACCTTGTGGTAAGTTATAATTTAGTATAATCGTTACCCAGTTTATGGGTCTACCTAATTTAATGACCAAACACAAAATAATAAAAAAATATATTTGGTGAATATTAAATCAATTTAGTGAAGTCACTCAGGGTAGGTGCAGTCACATGTGCTCTACTGAATAAAATAATTTGAGTCGAAATACCACCCCCAGCGCCGCCCCCACACTGAACAAATATTGCAAATATGGGACTATTTGGTGCGGTCACTTGTCAGGGAATTGTTTCTGGGGGCGGCATTAGGGGCGATACAACAACCAAAACCACTTTGTCTTGAAGAGGACGAGTGACTGCACCTACCCTGAGTGACCACATGAAATAACCCCATATTTGCATTTTTAGGGGCGCTACAACAACCAAAACCACTTTGTCATGAAGAGGAGATTTTTTTTTTATTAATTTTTTGTGATCATTAAATTAGAATTTCCCCCAGTTTACCAACAATTTACATCGGCACTTAGTGTTACTAAGAGTGCCGATGTATTGAAATCTTCGCCGAAAAGTCAAAATCTTTGACCACGTTTTTTTTCACATTTCTCGACGTTTTAGACCATTCTGAGTCGAAATCATTAAAAAAAATTTTGCGTCTGTCTGTCTGTCTGTCTGGCTGGTTGTAAACTCTGTAACTCCATTTCTACATGAGATATTGACTTGCGGTTTTTTTCATATTGTTTCTTATCATATTCCGAAAAGCTAATTAGATTTTGGGGGTAAACGATCGGGGTTACCCCCAATAAGGTAAAACTCCTTTTTTTCGCGTTTTTTGTTTATAATTAAGGCAATTATTATTGGTATTTTGTTAATTTAGCACTTATATAAAAGATAATTTTAAATTGGTCAAAAAATGTTACAAACAACGTTTTCCTAAAACGCATTGTTTTCGAGATATTGGCGTTTAAAGCAGTAAAAGGTTTTTTTAGCATCTCACATATTTATAACCCGATTTCAAAAAATTATATTTTAAATAAAAGCTCTTTTTAAGCCCTATAAAAAATGTTATATACAGTTTTTGCTAGAATATAATGTTTTAAAGATACAGAATTTAAAATCAAACAAAACACCTAGTTTGAAATTTGCAAACTAAATGGCTCTAGTGTACAATAGTGCCGATGTTTTGACAGGTTGCTTGCAACGTTTCATCTAGTTTACAATGTAACATTAGAATCCAATATTGTATCATATTTCCCAGGGATACTTGCTCCCTAGTGCTAGCTGGCTACTCCTTAGATTAATGTAACATTTTATTATTTTATATTAAAAATATTATACAGTGCATGTCTAAAGTCCACCCCTCCCTTAACTTTCGAACGGCTTAGCCCCTTCCCGCATGATTTTTTGTTTTTGAATAAAAAAAATAATTTTTACGTTCTTATATCGAGAAAAATAACTTAAAAAATCAAACTTTAATTTTTATATATATATTTTGCAAAAAAACGGTGTGTGCCATATGTGGAACACTATTTAGTAAGAAACATTATTTAGTATGTTGGTCGGTCTGTCCGGGAAATTTGTGATCTCGTTAACTCAAGAACGCTTTGTTCTAAGCTGGGATTGTTTTTGGTAAAAATCGAGGTGGGGTAAGGAGGTAAAATCGGGTAAAATGGGGTAAAAACAAGTTTTTTTTTCCGTTTTTCGAAAAAAGACTCTTTTTGAAAAAAAAAAAAAAATTTATGAACAATTTTTTTTTTCAATTTTATTTTTTTTTTGTTTTCCAAATACTTTAATGAACCTGGACCTACAGTATAATGTTGGCAGCAAATTTTTATTTTTTTATTGCATAATTTATTGTCCTTTTAATGCATGGTGTGCCATTTCTAGCACATCCTATTTGTATAAAAAAATATACCAAGGGGCTGACCGCGTCTGAAATTTGTACAAAAGAGTTCCTTTTTGCAAAGAGTTCCTCGGAGTTCCTCCTGTGTTCCTTAAGAGTTATCCCTGACAGTTTCTACCAAACTTGGCGCCTCTTCAAAACAAAAGTTGCGCCCCAAAATTACCTTCCGGAAAAAAGCTTTTTCTCTGACAGTTTCTGCTGCCCCAAACTTGGCGCCCCAAAATTACCTTCCGGAAAAAAAGCTTTGTCCCTGACGGTTTCTGCCAAACTTGGCGCCCCTTCAAAACAGAAATTGGCGCCCCAAAAATGCCTTCAGGAAAAAAGCTTTGTCCCTGACGGTTACTGCCAAACTTCAGAGAGAAATTGGCGCCCAAAGCCAAAGGTCGGATGTTTTGATCAAGTGTTTGTAACGGCTTATCACATAAGAACGTTAATCCACGTGGGTAGAAATTTGTACAAAAGAGTTCCTTTTTGCAAAGAGTTCCTTTTTGCAAAGAGTTCCTCCATTTTGCAAAGATTTGCTCCATTTTGCAGAGAGTTCCTCCATTTTGTAGAGAGTTCCTCCAGAGTTCCTCTTTTTTGCAAAGAGTTCCTCGGAGTTCCTCCAGAGTTCCTCGGAGTTCCTGAGTTCCTTTGGTTTGTACAAAAGATTTCCTCGCGGTCAGCCCCTCGAAATATACCATAAAATAGCTTACCTGTAATTTTATACCCATAAACCACTTTAACCAGGTTTATATAATAACACAATATTTTTTATATTACACAATTAGACCGGCAAATATTTTTAATTACACTTTGAAGTTTTAGGCTATGCAGTCTTCAGCTGACACGCGGAATCCTGTTAAAAACGTTAATAAAAGTTAGCTCTGAATGACAGGATTTTTTTTTTCAGATATCTGTAACAGGTTCTTCATTCATAAGAAAAAGTTATTGATCCCTTGTTTAATAGTAAGCACCAAAAATAATGAAAAAAACCGGTTCGTGCCATAAATGGGACGGTATTCGGAAGGGGTTAAGATATTAACTTGGAACACGTAAATAACATAATCCAAATAATTTTTTGGTATATATTTAATATGTTTAGGGGCACAATGAAGGCAGGGATTCAAGGGGGAACTGTTTTTTAATGAAAAGGGGGTCCTGTGATACATTTTTTTAAAGCAAATAAAATTCTCTATTCAATCATATATTTTTTAAACATTTTTTTAAGGTTTTAATTTATTTTTTTTTGCTAAAGTTTGCGATTTTTTTTCAAATTTTTATTTATATCATTTAAAATAATTATTTAAGTTTAAAATTATTATGTACGAATTTGCATCACCATTTTTCAAAAACTGTTTGATTTTTTGACGAAAATTCTCATTTTCAACCGTTCTCTCAACAATTCTCGTTTTCAACCCTATTTTAAACCACCAAGAAATTCCTCAAGAAAATATGTGGTCGAATAGATATGTGGTCGAATAGATAATTTTATAAGCTTTAAAATGATGTTTCACATGACCCTCCTTTTCATTAAAAAAAATCCTTCCCTTGACCCACTGCGTTCATTGCGCCCCCTAAGCCTATCGAATAGATACCAAAAAAATATTTGGGTTATGTTTTTTACGTGTTACGAATTTCAAGTTGATATCTTAATCCGTTCAAAAGTTAAAGGGGGCGGATATTTGACACGCTTTGTAAATTGCTAATTAAAGTTATATCTAGGGATTGCAATCCCGCACGAGTTTGAATCCCGCGGGATTTTTGCGGAATTGACTTCAATCCCGCTGGATCCTGCATGCGGTATTGAGATTTTTTACTTAGCGATATATTTTGTTTTGTTTTACATTACAGCTATGATAGGTGCCTTTAAAAGACTATTTTTTTATAAAAAAAATAAAAACAGTAAAGAAATACTATTTAGTATATTAATGGAGGTTTTAGTGATCCTTGTTTAAATTGTAAATTAAGAATAGTGGGTCTGGATCTTGGTAAAAAACAAAAACACCAGTTAATGTATGTCGACGTTTCGTCTTTTATTAAGACGAAAAGTCGACATACATTAACTGTTGTTTTTGCTTTTTTTTCCAAGATCCAGTCCAACCATTCTTAATATACTATTTAGTATTTATTAAAAAAATTATAATATTATTTACTTATATAAAGAGCAAATTAAATTAAATTCTCAAAACAGAACAAAATTAAAATCTCACGTAATGTGTATCTATGTATAATATTATAAATTATATCAAACTTTATTATTATTTTGTTTTGTAATTGGGTACGTGTTAAAATAACATAAGATGTTTTTAAAGGATTTTTAACCCCCCCCCCCTAACGAAGAATTTTGAAAATTTTTCATGTGCTTTTTAATAATAATAATAATAATAATAAAGCATTTATTCCGGCATATAAGCCATATCACATAGGAATATTAGAAAAAAAAAAATAAAAATAAAACATACACAAAAATATATACATAAAAAAAAGGTTGGGTTTACAGTCATTATAACAAAAAACAAAGACGTCGCCAACTTCCAAAAATAGTAGAGGTCCAGAGAACATCTGATGACACTACAGCTCTTAACAGATTGTTCTGGGTGCAGGAAAGGCGCTCTACAAAGCTGGCAAGCTTTTTTCTCCGAAGAGCGTCCAAGGTGTTAATTCGGGCTGTAGCAAACATTTCAGAGGCACTATTATACCGCGGAAGTCTGTGAATAATGCGATAGGCAACTAAAATTTTTATATGCTCCTCCTAATAATCTTACGTAATTTGTGCATGATCCCGTAACTTGTATATAATTTAATATAAAAAAGTTTTCTTTTGCAAAAAATGAGCTACTCTTATTCCAAATTTGAAGTGATAATTATAGTTAATTGTCTTATAACCAGTGGTCGATCGCACTATTCATTTACCGGGGGCAAGCAAAAAAAAATAGAATAAAAAAAACTGTTATTAAAGTAGACACTTTAAACTATATTTCACAAACCGAATTGTCATTTCGACGCTGTTTTTACATTTTAATTCACTTGGATCATAAAAAAACAATTTTTGTAAAAAAAATCCACTCCTAGCAAACGTATTGACTCGATCTTCCCGACCATTAGTAATAAGTAATAATAAATAAGTGAAACATTCACAGGTGCATTTATGTTATTACTTATAACCAGAGTTGATACTTTCATTACAATAATAGGGTCGGACAACAGGAATTTTAAATTATTTCTAATTTTAGGTGGGTTTGTTTAATACATACCTATGCGGAATAAGATTATACAGTGCGGTCCAAAAGTCACCCCCCCCCCCTCTTAAATTTTGAACCAGTTGAGATATCGACTTCAAATTTAGAACTCTTAAATAAGACAACTTAAACTATCTTTTAGCATATATTTGATATTTTCAGCTCTTAAAATGTGGGCAGGGGGCATGGGGCGACATTTTTTTAAATGGAAAGGGGGGTCGTGTGATACATCATTTTAAAGCTTATAAAATTCTCTATTTAAACTAATATTTTTAAATATTTTAAAACTGTTTTTTAAGGTTTTGATTTTTAAATTTTTTGTGCTAAAACATTCGATTTTTTTTTATAAATTTTTATTTGTCAACTATAATTAGTTTAAAATTATAATTAACATTTTTTTATGATGAAATTAGGCATTTTAAAAAAAATATTTGTTTTTTTAGAGGTATTTTGACATTAATACCCATTTTCAACCCCATTTTAACCCAATTTTTTTTTAATTTAAAAATATGGAGTTAAATGGATTTTCCATTTAAAAAAAAGTGCCCCCATTTCCCTCTGCCCACATTTTAAGAGCTGAAGGTATTAAATATATGCTAAAAGATAGTTTAAGTTGTCTTATTTAAAAGTAAATTAAGTATGTAACCTGTATACCGTTATAAATGAAGACGAAGATTTTTGTATTTGACGGTATAATTTCATTAAAAAAAAAAAAAATCTGCCAAGGCCTTTCAAATCGTTATCGATTCATCATCAGGGCTGGCACTGAAAAGTAAGAAAAAGGGGGGCATAAATACGGTGAAAATGGGGTTATTAATTTTAGGGGTTGGGTTTTAAAAAGTTTTTTAAAAAGTTTTTAAAAAATTTTAAAAAAGTTTTTCTACTTACTTGTCAGTGCCTGGACAAAATTGCATAAAAACTAATTGTACACATAATAAATTATAACAAATAAAACATAAATTATAAAAATTACACAATAGAAACTGTTAAGAACTAAATTAAAATTAAAATAAGGCGCGATCGATGTGTAAACAAATACTGACTGATAAAAATTATTGTAAGAAGCAGTGAGCAGCGGTTAAAAACAAGGTATCAAGAGCGCAGTTTAATTAAATTAAATTTTTAAAAAGAGGTTTGAAATTATTGTTAAGCTTTACCTGGTTATTGATACAAAGGTCTTTTTGATGTTTAAGGGCGCGGGTGATTTCAAGATCTTCCAAAAGAGATAATTTTAGGTCAT